>CANSZD010001131.1:600000-902259 GCA_947648045.1 Beta corolliflora | reverse complement strand
CTAATCTACTTTGTCTAAGCTCAAAATTTTCAGCACAATTTAAGCAAAACTGTCCATTATATTAATACCTCCATAAAATAAATAAATATACATATGTACCGTACATTCTGATTTCTATACTCCAATACTACGTCCCCCCAACTTGACCTTATAACATCCCTTTCCAATGTGGAATTGGGTCAACAGGAAGTCCTGGACGACAGCTTTATTATTTCTTCTTAAAAGTGAAAAACAACAATTCAACTAAACCTCACAGCCTCAAAGAGAAAGTACTTTGTATGATCTAATTTTGAACCAAAATAGACAGATATCCTTAATGCAACATCCATTGGAGGGAGTAAACTGGAAATCTAATTCGTAGTCAACTTAGAAGTTACAATAGATACAGAATAACAAACTGCAAGAAATTAAAAAAAGTGTTGGGGAAAGACTACTAAGAACATAGATGGGCTATGTCATGTGTGGTGGACTCATGGACAATTGGACACCTATCATTTGCCTTTTGTTGAAAAGAACGGGAGGCAAGGGTGACGTGAAATCAGCTTCTTTTGTCACCTAGTCATCCATCATCCTATAATTTACATTCTGTTTAACTATCCCAACAAAGAACTCCAATAACCTCATCAGCCAGTTCACATGAGAAGTACATTGGTCACGTGGCCCACAATTTCTATCTTTTTTCTTCCTCCACAATGCTTATAAGTAAGAATAGTTTTTTCTCAAATTTAAAGGCAAGTTGTCTATTGCAACCAAGGCTACTTAGACTAAGAGAAGGCTTTAGCATCCCTTTAAATCCTAAGACCCACTCTCCTACGTGAAGTGCACATCCACTATGAAATATAATCAGCTGCTACTCTTCAGCCATAGACAGTAACCTTCATCAAGATTCTTTATACACTAAGCATTATGAAACATTTACAGATGTATGTATCCATCACAATATTGGAAGCATGAACGTAAGAAATTAAAAGGAAAAAAATCAGATGCACCTACATGAACATTAGACGGTGGAAAAACGACTACACATTACTCCAAATTTTCTATGATGATGCAAGTTGGAATTTTTGGAAGGTTACATGCAAGGATTGCTAATTTGCTATGCGTTCATTTTGAATCATGTTATAATTGAACACTAGAAATATAAACAATAAGCACCTGAAGTAAGGAGTCGACTTCACGAATATGAGATAAGAACTTATTACCTAATCCCTGCAGTTGGAACATAATCAGAAACAATATAACAGTTGACTGTGCATGAGTACACTAATACTCTTGCAGCCTATAAGGAACCATAGAAAAGAAGGAAATAAAAGCATAATATGATCAAACCTCTCCCTGACTGGCTCCCTTCACAAGTCCAGCAATATCCACAAATTCTACAGATGCTGGAACCATTTTCTGAGATTTGCTTAAATCAGAAAGCACCTGCAATCTTGGGTCTGGAACAGCAACGGTTCCTACGTTTGGCTCGATCGTACAAAAAGGAAAATTAGCGGCTTGCGCCTTCCCGTTTTCAACCTGCAAAGTCATACTTTAGTCAATATGACAGTTAATATGCCAATGGGGAAGAAACAAACCCAACAAATAAATTTTCAATTTTGCAACATCTTCAGCATCAACGTCATTTTGGGACTAAGTTTTGTTTTTGTTTGTTTGCAGCAGCATCAACATCAACATCATAGCTAAAGCTTAACACTACATATGCATTGGATCTAACTATTGATCAAAAAATTCATCAAACAAACTAAAGAATTGAAGACTAAGTATACTTACAGAAGGACCATGACAGCAATCAAACAGCTACCCACAAATCACAATCATTAAGGCTCAGTTTGTTTTGGAGGAAAACGTTTTTCAGGAAAATGAGTTTTCCCATTTTTCCGTTGTTTGGTTGGACAAGGGATTTAAAAAGGAAAACCAAGGTGGAAAAGACTTTTCCATCACTTTGTAAACATTTTCCTCTAAAATTCAAAAGAAAACTATTTTCCTCCACTCTCTCATTCCCAGCATCTCCAATTTTCCTTTCTTAGCTTGATAGTATTCCATCAAACCAAACAAAGTAAAACTAATATTCAATTGCATTTTCCACTTGAAAATACTAATCATGGAAAACCGTTTTCCGTGGAAAATGTTTTCCATCAAACCAAACGAACCCTAAAGGGTCAGTTAGCAACAAATTAATCTCATTTTCAAAGTTGTCATTTTTTTTTGAGGAGTTCAAAGCTGTCATTTCATCAAACACCTTACAGGCATAAAACGAAAGAAGAGAATTGCGAGTAAAATAGGAGAGCTTACAACAGCATTGAAAAGTGTGGATTTTCCAACATTAGGGAGACCAACAATGCCAGCTCTCAAACTCATAGAAACTTTGAGTGGTGAAGAAGAGAAGCTCTTTCTGCTGAGAATTACATAGTTGGTAAAGCAACAACCAGTGCCAAGAAAGGATGATTTAAATGGCGTGTGTAAACCAGATAGAGCAGGCCGCCATTGATGACTTCTTGCTATTCTCGCCATTGTTGCCTAATCTTACACACTTGTGGACTGTGGTGTGTTCGAGGCTTAATTTAGATGGTGTACTTGAAAGGGGGATAAGACTTAAAGAGTGCACCAAAAGAGCATAATGTAGACGTAAAACACCAATTCGTGTAGGGGTGAAAGTTATTTGGATAAAATCCAAAATCCCAATCCAATCCGAATTAGTACTTGGACGGATTCGAACCGTGTTCTGGATTGGATTCGGATTGAATTTTTTGAAAATTGGATTTTCGGATCGGACTGGATTGAGGGTAATTGGATCCAAAAGTCAATATAACCAAATAAGTAATATGCCTTAGACATGATGTACCTGACGCTTAGCGGCCTTAACCGAATTTTTTTATAAAAATAAGCCTAGTCCCTACCCCAAGTAAGGTAAAGACTTCAACCCTTCCCCTAAAAACCCTAACAAAGACTTAATTTTCTCATTTCCTAAATCTACTAGGACATTGCTAAGGCTTAATTTATTTCATCGAAAAACTAAGTTTTAAAAAATCGGATTTTCGGATCGGATCCAATCTAAAGTATGCAAATTCGGATTGGATTGGATCGGATTCAAAATCTAATTGGTTTGGATTCGGATTGGAAAATTAAAATCCAAATTTTGTTCGGATCGGATTGGATTAGGCCCTAATCCAAACCGTACACCGAACTTTCACCCCTAAATTCGTGGATTATGACTATGGAAATTCTCATTGGTAATCTTGTGTTTTTTCGTTTACCTTTCATATTTTTCTAGAATCGTTGTTTCTTTTAGTGCAAAGTCTTATAAAAGACCGTCTCACGTTAACAATAACGTGAGATGAGTCCTTTTTCCTCCAATCCTCAGCCTCCGCCTTCAATTCCTCCACCATCCTCTCAAATTATGGAAACTTTCTCTCTCTAACAATCTCTCAAGAACAACAACAACAACGATTGTTATTTTTACAAGTTCGACAATTATTCGTTTCATCGAGGCCGCCATTGAAGAAACTTAAGAGAGAGAGAAAATGGAGTCACAAGTTCAACATTGAGCGCAAAGAGTCCGTTTCTTAAAACAGCTCTACTGGTTGTAAAAATGGCGGAGACATCGTGGTCGTCGGAGGTCAGAGAAAGGAGAGGAATTTCGGCGGCGACATTTGTCGAGGATGTTCTGATCTCGCTTTTCTTCAAGAACAGTAATTTTTCTCAACTTTCTCTCTCCTCTTTTTTTGTTGATTTTGAATTTGTACTTTCCTTGTTTTAAATGTTCTTGAGTTTGATAGTTTAGCTGATTTAAGGATTTAAGTGTTTGTGCAATGAATTCATGATTTAAGTTGAGGAATAGTGATTTATGTATTTTGATTTTAAATTTTATTTTTGTAGCTGATTTTAGTTGAAGTTTGCTGATTTTAAATGGAATCAGTGAGATTAGTCAACAATTGAACATAGTAGTGGCATTGATTAGCATTCTTTTTTGACAAATTGACCATAAATGATGGATTGCATTTTGCATAGAGTGATGAGTAGTGCAAAAAAGTTGTACATAGTATAAACAATTTCTTTTTTTAAGGTTCTTAACTTTTTGGTTAGTAAGGTTCAGTGGTGGAATTTTTGGATGGGTGAGTTAATTTTCGTGTGAAAGGTGAATTTCTGGGGCTGATTTTGTCATTTTCAAGTTATAGTTATAATTTTCCAATTAGTTAAGGAATTTTAATAATTAGTTACATATTTTTGGCTCTTAGTTATGGTTTTCTGAGTCAAAGTTAGCTTTTGCTTAATAGTTATGAAATTCGGATATATAGTTATGAATTTTAGGTTACTAGTTATTAATTGTGGTTAATAATTATGGTTTTATGGTTGATAGTTGTGATTCTGGCTATTAGTTATTATTTTCTGATAAATAGTTATAATATTTGGGTATTTAGTTATTATTGTTTTTTACATTAGTTATGACTTTTTGTTTTTTAGTTCCGGTTTTATGGCTAATAGTTTTAGTCTAGAAAATAACTGAAAGATTATAATTAAAGCATATGAATAATTATTTATTAATTTAATGAGTAACAATGATAGTATGGGTGGTCATTAGTTTTATTTATTGTATGCATTAGTAAACATTGTTTTTGCATTGGTTATTTGAGGTTGGCATAACTAATGCAAAAATGCGATAGTTATTTAAGAAAGAGAGAATTAGTGTGTTAGTTTTTTTGAGAAAGAGAGAATTATTTATGCGTGATACTGAAATTATGGCCAATAAAATGCATTATAATATGATTTTTATGATATAACTAATATACTTCAGAGCTTAACTAATATACTTCAAAGTTTAACTAATATACTTCGACGCTTAACTAATTCACCCGTAAGCAATTTAAGGCTAGCATAACTAATAGGTGCAAGCGCTTAACTAATTCTACTGCTGGTTTGATGCACGCGCGTGATGTCAACATGATATCAGTGGTCTCACGTTAACACTAACGTGAGACCGTCTCTCCAAAAACGGACTCTTCTTTTAGAAAGGAAAAGAAAAATGACACGTCATTAAATCTTATCTGAAAGAGTCGAGTGGTTTAATGGTTTTGCTTCGTATATATAAGCAATGTGCAATTTAAGGTCACATTAATAAACAATTTTCCGATGAAAATTGTTTCCCATATTTGGTTTATGTAATGCTTGTCTGCTTCTAGTTTGTTCACACTTCAACTCATTGTTCACTTTTTGGGTAATATAATTTTGATTCATTAACAACATAACTCAATAAGTAGTTTCTAAGTAATTGTTTGCCAACTTCTCAAATATTTGTCAGTAATTTTTACTTCAAATTTTCGATTCATAATTTGCTTATAGAATCTTTTTTTAGATAAATTGTGTATAGAAGTAATGATTCTTTTTGGGAAGACCGCGAATCCACATTAGTACATTGTTGGATGGCCACTGCCTCCTTGACCGCGAAAATAGCGGGCCAGCGGCATACAAGTGTTGGTTGTTTTGGTGACGAGGAACCATGAGGCACAATGATGGTGTGAGTGTAGGTCAATAAAAAGGAGGGAGATAAAAGAAAAACTAACAAAATTTACTCATTCCATTTCTTACTTATTTTCATCTATCTGATTATAAACCTAGCCTAATTATTCCATTATTTAATAATTTATTTATCAAACTATTACTAATCTACCACATAATTTTTTTAACTTGTTTTGAATATTACTAGTAGTTTGTGGGCCTGAATGCCCTAGACTTTTTTCTCTAGATTTTTAGGCTAAAAATATTCAATAATCGAATTTTGGACTTTATAAAAAAGCAGATAACAATGATATTCTAAACCCCTGTTATATTGAATATATTTTTGCTTATCTAAACTTAACCGAACTTATTTGATCTAATCTGAATTTTATTTTGTAAGAGTATCAAACCTTATTTTATTGAATTGAACTGAACTTATTAAACCTTAGTAGTTTTCATTTGAACTTTTTTTCTTCTTTTGATAATGACTAAAAATAAGGTGAGCATACCCCTCAAAAAAATAAAATAAGTTGAATCGACTCAAAAGATAGGGGGGGAGTCGAGGACTTAACATAAACCAACTCGAGACATACTTCCAAGTAATTATTTAAATCTCGATTAAGAACTAAACTTAGTGTTCGTTTGGTATACATGAGAATTTATTTCTGTAGGAGATTACTCCTTAGGATTTAAACCATAAATTAACTAACGACACATAAACTTACAAGTCATTTATTTAAATTCGACTTAAGTCTTGTCAACCAAACGTAAGACCTTTCTCGGTAGGATTAAGTTGGTAAATACTATAGAGGTGGGAAATTCTGATGCTCTCCTCTTCTTCCCCCCTCAGCCTCAGCCGCTTATTTCCATAACCACACTTACGAATTACTCCTTTACCCCTTTTCTCTCATCGTCTCTTTCTCTCTCCACCACCTCACACACTTCTCACCGCCCTCATCTCTTTAAATTACCCGAACCCGGTCAACTAACCCGACTTTCAACCAATTCACTCAGATCTAAAACCCTATTTTCTGGTTAAAACCGCAAATATGGATGATGAATTTCGATTTTGATTTTTCGCTTCTTCAAATTTCATAAACCGTTTATTCTTTCGTCACACTATGGCTGCGAATTTTGGTAATTATCTCAACTTTATATTATCATAAAGTAGTTTTATTAATTTTGCTACTGTTTTTTTTTTTTACACTGTCGATTAATAGTCTTGATAATATCAATATGCTATTTTCTTGGATTTGGAGTATTTTTTTATTAATTGTACACTTTATTATTATTTTGATGCAGGTGATGGATTATTTGATGCATCTCAATATGAATTTTTCGGTAATCATATTGTTGAAGAAGTTGAGTTGGGAGGCCTTGACGAAGATGAGGATATAGCTGTACCTGGAATTGAAGATGATTATCAACTCGAACACGAACACGAACACCAGCAGGTGTGGCTATGCTCTTCAATATATGCCAATTTGATTGAATTTTCTGTTCTTAATGTCACTTTATTATTAATATAAGATTATATATAGCCTATTGTATAGTCCTACTATAAATGCGATGTTCTGTGTTAATATACACTATCATTGCTATTTGAACTAAATTTTCAATGTGATAAGGCCTTGAGAGTAATATACTTATAATCTCGAAATATTTTCGGAGACGTATTTGGTATGATATATACTCTTTGTAGAATTAGATAAACAGTCAGGAAGGAATTGTTTTAAGTTGTTCTATTTTCTTGTCGTAATTTCATTAGTGCTTTCCCTGCTTGATAGGAGATGGTAGGTTGTGAATCTTAGCTTCTTCGCGGCAGTATAAATTATAAAGCTTTACGCTATAAGGTCCAAAATTTAATAGAATATTGGCATTTATTGGTTAAAAAGTAATTGGTGACGTTTCTGGCTTTAATTTGAACCGGGGATGCTATGCTCCTTTAGAGCCCAGGGGCGGATCCACTATGGGTTCAGGTGAACCCATAGTGGATCCAATATATTTCTTTTCTTGCTTTGCTGTATCACAGAAGGAGCTTTGCTTGGATGGTTATAAGCCCAAGTTAAAGTTTGTAAGATTACGGAATGTCGCAAGTTCGATGGTTTTGCTGGGCAAAAATCTTCCCTTGCAATTATTTTTCTTATTGAAAAGTCCTCCTTTCTAGCAGTGGTGAGGTGCTAATAGTAATTATGGTTTTTAAGTTTTAACTCAGCCCACTGATGGACTCATCGTCATGGCAAAAAAATAAAAGCTTACATACCTCGAATTGTTAATATATTGTCGACACTCGACATATTCTTAGAAACTACTTTAAGTGATTATTTCTATTTTTTACCCTGCTTGTGGTGACAATTTGAAACTTTGACGGTAAACTTCCACTAACAACGTAGATTGCAAGAGATTATTATCTAGTGAAATTTATTATTCAATTCTATTTGTCTTTTCAAAATTTCAACCTACAATATATAAACTTTACGAATACATAGGTAAAGTAATTAGAAGTGACTGAAAAAATATATGTAAGAATTAGAAAGAAATGGAGCTACTATCTACATATATATGTATACATTGTAACTTTGGCAAATAACTATAGTACCACCATTTTTTTGGAACAAAATAGAGTTAAGCATCTTACAAGGACATAAATTTTCACATTTTATTCCGTTAATAACCTACTATTTTTGTGTTCCGTCAAGGACTTGATAGTTCTATTTAATAAAAAAAATGTGTTCTATTTTACATTACATATGTTAAAATTTTTTTGTTATTCGACGTTGAGCACTCGTGCTCGGAGAGTATACGTGTCCAATAGTCGAATTCAGAAATTAAGTGAAACTCCTCCACAAATTTGGCCTAAAATGAAGTGTTTAAGGGACATATTATCTTTGAGCGCCTTAAACTTATCTAGGCCTGATTAATGGTGATTTGCTTATGTTTGAACCCATAAGTTCAAGTTTCTCGGATCCGCCACCGTTAGGAGCCAGTGGCTCCCTTTTTGATAGATGTTATTAAGTTTAGTGATTCGGCAAGAAGGATAGGTTTGATACAGTAATAGTACTGAGCCATCTGCTTTCTTCACCATCCTTTGATTGGAAAATATGCGCTCGCAAATAGTTTTGAAGATTTGGAAAGCACCAAATGTTCATTTCTTTTGCCTCTTAACGTTTCAAGCCTTGATCAATCTTCTAGAGCTTTCTCTTCAATTTCTTGACCTTTATATATCTCTCTCTGTCAAAAGCTGAGAGTGCAGTTTTATACTCTGCTCTATGTGGTTAATCATGGTATTCAATTCAGTCGAAGTTGTAATAAAGGCCTTGGAAAATTGAATGGACATAGTGAATTTTCCTATTTTTTCTTATTCATGAAAAAATGATCAATTGATTTTCTTGGATACACTACTGAAATAAACTAAGCACGCCTTTTCTGATCCATGCATAGACCCTTCATGGAGTCTTTGACTTGAATACCATCTAGAATTTGTTGCCAAACTTAGTGTTTACTGGTCAAGATAAACTCATAATTGAACGGTCCTCCTTTTGAACTTCTTGTCATATTTTATGCAACTCTGCATTTTAGGTGTACATAAATCATGGTGGCAGTTATCTTCATATTTCTAGGTTGGGGTTCACTTGGTTTGTATCTTCTTAGTCAATTTCTCACTAATTGATCTCTATTGACTCAAAATATTTTACTTTTTCCATTTTTTAGTTGTTCCAATCTCGCTTTTTGCACTATTCATTCACCTTACTTTGAATATATCTTATTTTACTAGTATATAAAATCAAATGTCATAATGTAAAGTGTATTAGATTTGTCTCAAAGTATATTTACATTATTTTAATTTTCATAATGTTCATAAATAGATAATCAAAGATTTTAGTGGTCTAAGTTGTGCGTTAGCAAACGTGGCATTCAAAATGGAACAACTTAAAAAGGAATTTCTGAAATTCTAGTATACAAGGAAACAAATGTAATATGTAATTGTTCTAGGAGCTCCTAATTAGAATATTAACTTCTATTTCTTTTGGTATTTTTTCTGCAGGTTGAAGGCATAGGATCATTTTCTGATATTGATGATCTTGGTGGTGCTTTTTCACAGGTTAGTTAGTCAGTTACCCATTCTACCTATTGAATTTTATTATTGTTGAGTATATGTGGAAGTGTCACTCCAGTTTGTTTGTGGCCCTCCTTTCCCTTTGTTTTTTTACTTTCCAGTGCATAGACTATCAAAACGCAATTACTTTCTGAAAGAGCAATGTGTTGAGTCTGTTGACTGTAAACTTATACTTCTATTCCTAAAGGGGGTAGGGAGTTCCTTAAAGAGTTGATCTCATGTGGCAAGCAAATTCTGTAAATTGGATAAGGACTTCTAGGTAGCTGATTCAATGCAGCTAAATGCCGTGCTTCTAGTTTCTGTTAAGCCTGAAGAGTAATTTTTGCCTCTGAATAACAGCTGATTGCTTATTTCTGTTTTTATGAAAGACACAATTGCAGTACGAGACTATGAGCATTGGTATTGGTTTGTTTCTTATTCTTAATTATAGTTCTTGTTTTCTCAAGGCTCGCCTGATCACTTGAGTGCAAGTCCAATATTGGGTTTTCAGGAGTTAATCTTTGTCCTATAGAAGTCTTTCATGGTCCCCTCTTTCCTTTTATTTTTTGTTTGTCTCCTTTAGGCTTTCTTGAGTTCTTGTGCTTGTGCTTTTTTTTCAGTGCAACTTGTTAAAATAGAATTACTTTAGGTCCTTTGGTGGGTGGTAACAAATGGCAGTAATTGTCAATGGTTGCATTACTATCAATGGTGAGGGTGCTAATGGAAATTTGTGAAGAAAAACATTTGTTTAGGAATGGTGTTGCATTACCATGGGCATTGCAACGGGACTTCAAACATTAACGCAATTTATCACCACCCACTGAACAATTTGAAAGTTGTTTAGGTTGCCAATTAACATTTCTGGTGCTGCAAATATGGTTGATGAGTATATTTATGTTTTCTTCTACGTACTGAATGGTAAGAATTTAATGAAATGCAGAAGTTCTGGAAATTTCTTGAGGGACCACATGAATTTCAAGTATGCTATTAAAATTGCTTGATGATGCGAATCTTGCTTTGTTTTCTCCACTTAATTATCAAACATTGCATTCTTCTGTGGGTAAAACTCCGTAAAAGTAGTCCATCCCACTTTTGATGGTATATAGAATGTTAGAAACTGTGCCTTTTGTTAATCACTGTTTCTTCTAAAGATACTGTAATCCCCCCCCATGTTCATCATGTTTTCTCTATATATGTACTCTTTCTTTTCTTATTGAATAGAAAGAAAGGATGCACTAATACTGCCATGAAATTTGTTGAGTGAAATTGGAGTTTTGGTGCTAGTCTCACCTAAATATGAGATTGCTGCTTTTCATGTCATTGAAGATTCTTTTTCCATGTAATGTTTATTCAAAAGTTGATTTTAGTTGCTCTGTTTGTTTACGTTTTCATTTATATGCAGCTGAACAGGACAATAAGTGAACCAAGAACTGGATTCATTGGTGATAGGGGGTCCAGAGAAAGTGAGTACAAGCGTAAATTTTATGTATTTGTTACATTTAGTGGACTCTTTCCTCGCTTTTCTTCTTGGGATTCTGTTGGATTTTTGACCCTTACTGTGTTCCTTACTTGCCCATAGTCCATGTCCTTTTTTATCATGTAAATTAACCTTTTAAGCTATTGTGGTATAGTGGTTGGATTCAATTAACTAAATTATTTGCTATTTTTAGACTTTCTTATACTCCCTCTTGTTTTTATTAGTTTACCCACTTTCCTTTTTGGGTTGTCCCTTATTAGTTTACCCGCTTTTTTTTTCGTTTTTGGAATTGTCCCATCAATTTTTTATTATTATCTTTACCTTCTCACTCTACTTTTCTTGGCCCACAACATTAACTTCAATACAATATGCCAAATCGCCAATAGGTTAATACTTTCTCTTTCCTTCTATGACCCACATACCCATTTCTCCTAAAACTCCGTGCGCAAAAGAAGTGGGTAAGCTAATAAAAACCGGAGGGAGTATATTTTAAGACAACCATTTTGTTTATATTCAATGACCTTGAAGTTTGGTATATACTATATAGGTATGATATTTTGTATTTGAGCGGAGTTTCATTTGTTGTTATGCTTCTCTGTACAAAATTTAATCGGTGTCCCCAATGAACATGTATTTCTATTGGATTGTAATTAAATTAAGGACAAAAGATAAGCCATTGAAGGTTCTGAAACTCGACATGAGCATGATAAGTGATAACTGTTCATGTTAAGCAAGTGTTGAAAGGAAAATAAAGTTACAAATACCAAAAAATTGGAACTTATCCAACAAGCACCACCACTTTATTCATTTCTATCTATGTTTTTGAGATTTTTTGCATACAATCTCATTTACTCTAGAGGAGGTAGTGGGTATCTGCTGTGCAATCTTGGTCTATTTTTCGTTTACTTTTGGCTTTTGGTTTTTCCAGGTTTCAGAAATAGCGTCATTTAGAATGCTTTCTCACTAGATTGTTACGTTTTAGATAAAGTGTTAAAAATTGTAAATTTGTTCAAGCATTTTATCTCTATTCTGTTACAAGAACCCCTGTGGTATGATTTGCTGTCATAGATCCAGTTCGTATTTACAGTTCATCGAGTTCTTTCTAGTCTCAGCCACCTTTTATTCTTTCAGGTTCTTCTGCCGCTGAGTGGGCACAGGATATTGATTATTCAAACTGGTATGATCAGCATGTATATCGTCCGGAAGATGGGCCTGAAAGCAAAAAGTGGTCTTCACAGCCATATGGTTCCTCTGTTCGTGCTGCTGAGTCAAATATATTGCATAGAACATCATCATATCCTGAGCCCCCCACCTCAGCTTCTTCCTCAACGTCATCAAAATCTCTCCAGTGAACCAATTCCCATGCCTAGGTCTTCCTTCCCCTCCTATCCTTCTTCTGGGAGCAGGCCACAAATGCTTTCACCAAACCACCATTCTCAGCATGCAAACAATCCATACATTTCTGGTGGACCACAGATGACACTGCATTCACAAACATCCTTTTCTGGTCCTATGTCTGGTTTACCTCATAGCTCACATCTTACTGCAAATCTGCCTCACTTTTCCCCTCCTGGTCATTCTATGGATGGTCGCCCTCCTGGTCTATGGTTGAATCGTGCCGACCTCATGAACAATATGTTGCAGCATCAATTACCTCATCAAAATGGATTGCTGCCTCCGATGATCTCTCAACAGCAGCAGCAGCAGCAACAACATCGATTGCACCATCCAGTTCCTCCACCTTATGGTAATTTAACTGGGGTACATTCTCAACTTATTGGTCCCCATATGTCTCCATCACCACCCATGTTGAACAAATTTGATGCAATGATGGGGCTCCCTGATCTCAGAGATCAAAGAGCTAAATCATCACAGAGGAATAGACAAAATATACGGTACTCCCAACAAGGTTTTGATACCAATGGTCAGAGGACTGATGGTGGGTGGCCAGTATATAGGTCAAGGTATATGACAGCAGATGAACTTGAGAATATTCTTAGAATGCAGTTGGCTGCGACACATAGCAATGACCCATATGTAGATGATTATTATCACCAAGCTTGTCTTTTCAAAAAATCTGCTAGTGCAAGGTTGAAACATCATTTTTACCCCACTCAACTGAGAGATCTTCCTCCAAGAGCCCGTCCTACTGATGAGCCCCATCCGTTTCTCCAAGTTGAGGCATTGGGAAGGATTCCTTTCTCGTCTATCCGCAGGCCAAGGCCTCTTCTTGAAGTTGATTCCCTGAATTCAACTAGCTCCGGTAATGGTGAACAAAAAGTTATTGATAAACCCCTTGAACAAGAACCTATGTTGGCAGCAAGAGTGACTATTGAGGATTGTCTTTGTCTTCTTCTTGATATTGATGATATAGACCGTTTCCTTCGATTTAATCAATTTCCAGATGGTGGTGGTGAACTGAGACAAAGGCGGCAAAGCCAGCTGGAAGGATTAGCAGCCTCACTACAGCTGGTAGATCCACTTGGTAAAGATGGTCAAGCTCCAAAGGATGATCTTGTATTCCTACGAATAGTTTCTCTACCCAAGGGACGGAAACTTCTCGCAAAATTCCTAGGTATGGTTTCCCCTGGAAGCGAGCTCCTCCGGATTGTTTGCATGGCCATTTTTCGTCATTTGAGATTCTTGTTTGGTGTCCATCCATCTGATCAAGCAGCTGCTGAGGTGACTGCTTACCTTGGGAAAGTCGTATCATCGTGTGTAAGCGAGATGGATCTTAATGGACTGGGTGCTTGTCTTGCTGCTGTTGTTTGTTCCTCAGAGCAGCCTCCACTTCGGCCTATTGGGAGTTCTGCTGGAGATGGTGCCTCTGTAGTACTGAAATCAGTTCTTGACAGAGCAGCTGAGTTACTTAGAGACGCTCATGCTGGTAGCAGCTATAATATGGCCAATCCAGCCTTCTGGCAGGCATCATTTGATGAGTTTTTCAATCTACTCTTAAAATATTGCTTGAACAAGTATGATATCATTGTGCAGCCAATGCAAATGCAGGGATTGCCAAACTTGGCCACTGATGTGGCTAAGGCTATTAAGAAGGAAATGCCAGTTGAGCTGTTACGAGCAAGTCTTCCTCATACTAGTGAGCACCAGCGGAAACTGTTACTGGATCTTGCACATCGTTCTGTGCCTTTAGTTGGTTCTGGTGCTCATGGAGGCAATGGTAGTTTTGATGGTTGAGAATTTATCACATGAACTCTCGAAGCATCAATAAGCCGCAGAGGAAAAAGACTTCAACAGTGTCGCATGTGTGTAATTGAAATGGTTTATCATCATCAATATCATTTTGGTTCCTCATGTTATTGCCTAAGTGGAAGAAAGTGGTTTTCAATCTGTATGAAGCCCCCTGAAATTTGAACCTGTAAGAGGCAAGTTAAATTCTTGTTGGTTTTGTTCATCTTTGGTGGAGCTTATTTTTGATGATGCTCTCTAGTTAAAGTAGGATGTACAAGGTTCATAAGTGAATCCCATGTTCCTGTGTTATTTGGTTTGAAGGAGCTGGGAGAATTTTGCAAATCACATTGAAGCTCGAGAATGGCCTTCTGCAGTTCCATTTAGTTATTCATGCATTTGGCTTCAAGCAGTAGAGCTTTCGTAGTTTGGGATATACTTAGAGATGGTTGCCTTGTGAGCCGTGTAATTTTACCATGGTGACTCCAAGATTAAAATTGCCTTTGTCTTTGTCTATGTGTAACAATAATAAACTCTGTTTAAGTTTGATGTGGTTTTAATTTTGGCCTCATTTCTTAAAAGGCGTAAAGTGCCTTATTTTTTTGCCTTATGTATATCCCAACTGCAGTTGCTGTTTTATTCTTGAAATAATTGAAAGTTGTGGCCTATTTTTTGGGGAAAAAATTGCAGAAGGATCATTGGAGATATGCTTTATCGCAGGGCACTTTTGGGCATTCCGTTGCTCACTTTATGGCTCCCAAACAAGCAAGACATTCAGCAGGGAGGGCTGTATGCGTAGCACAATAGTCGTCTCCTCATGTTTTATCATGTCATTGCAAATGTCGTTGGTGTTGATGCATCGTGCTTGTCATTCTGTGGATTCTAGAGGGTGAAGAGAACTGATATTGGTGGATCTGTTTGACAAAGATTGACTTTTGTTTCATAATCAAGGATATATGTGGTGACAATAGTGAGATCAAACAGGCATATAATTACTTTAGGAGCCACTTCTGGGTGCAGCAATGGTGGTTCAAAGCAAGCCAATGAAAAGCATACGGAGGCAACAGAGAGGGTCCTGAAAACTCGGGAGTCATCCCAAGGCATCCCAAACCCCTTAGGAGAGTCCCGGATGGAAAACTTTGATGAGTCAGAAGAGTCCGGAAATGGACCATAAGAGGAAAAATTGAAGCCTATAATACAAGTTGTCGGACGTTTTCGGAGCCAAGTAACGTGGCCCGAGCGATGCGTCCCGAGGCCGTGGGAGGGCCTTTGAAGGCACTCATATGCCTTGGAGCTGGTATATGATGGCCTCCAGAGCCATTTATGAGCGGAGCGAGGGTAGTGCGAAGCTAGCCAATGAAAGGCACACGAAGGCAAAGAATGGGGTGTGAAGCACCCAAGAGCCATCTCAAGGCATCCCAGGTCCTATAGGAAGATCTCGGATGAAAAATATTGTCGGGCCCATAAAAGTTCGAAAACGAGACCCAGAAAGGCAAAAGTGAAGGTTATTATATACAATTTCGGATATTCGAGGGGCTAGCCAACGGAGCCCTGGGGATGCATCTAAGGTCATGGGAGGGCATTTGAAGACCCTTTCATGCTTTTAATCAGGCATACAATGGTCTTTTAGCCATTTCGGGGTGGAGCGAGGATGGTGTAAAGCAATCCAATTTGTAGGTTATACATGCTTTCGGACATGGGAGGGTCTTTGATGGCACTTCTATGCTTTGAAACGGATACAATGGCCTTCAGAGCCATTTGTGGGTAGAGTAATGGTGGTGTAAAGCAAGCCAATGGAAGACATATGGAAGTAATAAAGGGGTCCAAAACATCCAGAAGCCATCCCAGATCATCCTTTGCCTATTGAGTATTGAGAAGGTCCCGGTGGAAAATCGGAGAAGTCAGAAGATAGCCCCAAAAAACGTGTAAAATTAAAGGACCTTTGAATGCATTCCCATGCTTGAGAGCAAGCATACGATGGCCTCCATAGCTAATTTCGGATGGAGCGAGCCAGCGAGGGTCATCAAAAGCAAGCTAATGGAAGAAATACGGAGGCAAAGTTAATGCAAAGGCTCCCAAATATCCAAGAGTCGACGCATGGCAATTGGCACATCTTTCAAACGTCAAGTGTCTTTATTTTCTTAGGGAAACTAGATATAATATATTTGTATAATGTTTGATGATATGAACCATATCTAACCTTTCCATATATTTGTATGTGAATATGAGCTGTATACTAACCCAGTAACCCCTAATGGCCCCTAGCACACTGCAATTTATATCTTATATCTGCTCTGATGTAGAATTGTGGATCTTTAGCTGTGTAAACTCATTCTTGTTGGTTTGTTGTCTCAGTTAAGTTTGTGAGACTTTTGTTAGACTTGTTTTAAGTTTTGGACTTTCATGTTGTGATGTGTTCTTGAAAATAACTTAGATAAAGTGGGCCCCCCTTATTTTTATGTACGCCGGTCCATACTGAATTGTTTGGGCCTGTTTTGATCTGATATTGGTCTGTATCCAACTCTTACGTAATTGTTCAAGCAAACCATCATGAATGTATTTTTAAACTTTTCAAATTATTGATTGCTTACAAAATTGTTGTATAGCGTTGTCCGATTAAAAGGAATGGTAGCCTTTGAGTTTGCGATCAAGCGTATATTATCTATGCTCGCAATTGCATGTATAGCTTGCTCTATGAAAAGGGTTAATAACTCAGGTGAGTTTGTTTTTTTTTTTTTTTGATAAGGAGAGAAAACTAGGAGGTGTCTACACAAGAGACACCCCCTAAAGCACCCCAAAGGGTGGTTACAATAAGCATCAAGTACAGAAATAACGAAGAAAAAAGGAGCACTAAGGAATTCGAGTAGATGATCCGCCGCGGCACCACACCATCACCCCAGGCCCAAATCGAGTTGAACCCTTCTCGGAGGGCAAGACAAACACCACCGAAAATGAATAAACTCCCAAATCTTCACAAGGGAAGCACAATTACTTGAGGCCACACCAAACAAAACCAACCACAAGACTAACACCTAAAAAACAAGAACTAAAATAGACAGAAAAAAGAAAATAAAAAAAGAAACAAGAAAACAAAGAAATGAACCCATAAATCACCGAAGCCGCGGCAAAGAACCAGTCGATATGAACACCAACCCACCGCGAACAAACCTCCGGCGACGAGGAAACCCACAATCCACCTCAAGAAACGAACTGAAAAAGAGAGCTCAGAAGCTTCGGCCATGAACGACAGCCAATCGACCACCACTCACACCGCGAGCAACCATTCCCAAGAAGACTAAAACCGATCCACCGCGAACAAAATGGAACGAAAACATCAGCGATGAGAAACGAAACATCGCGACTAACAGATTAGGGGCTAGAGAGAGAGAAAGTCCGACTGAGGACAGAGAAATTTGACTAAAATGAAAATAACTAAGCCATAGCAATAGCTAGAACTAGGAAGAAGATGAAGAAAGGGAAGGCTAGGGTTTCAATTTCTAATGAAATTGAATTGGGGCTTTTTTTAGGGTTTGCTATTAGGAGGAATTTCTAGAGAGAAGGCAGAGCCTCTCTCTCTAGAAATCCCCTTAGCTCTACAACTCAGGTGAGTTTGTGATCAAGCAAAAGTATTTCTTATTATTGACACCGTAAAATAAAGCACTCATTATTGTGAGATACAGAGTATAACAATTTAATTTCACGATTGAATTTATATCGATTAACAAATAACAAGATATATGCCTGTTTAATTCTTTTAACTTCGATATCATCTTTGATTCAGATTCTCTAAATGTTGTTTAATATTACAAACACAAAAGCAGGTTTTTAGGAGTGAAATTTCACCCTCAACAAGGTACAAGTTGTGGTCCGCAATAACAATAACACAAAATGGAAAATCCAACGTCGAGGACATGATACTAATAATGTTGCAAAAACTATTTAGCATTAAGCAGTGGAAAACCTAATCATGTTACACAGTGTCAAGGGATGAAATGCATTTATTAAATTTGTATTCTTATATGCTTGTGGGTGTATTAAGGGATGTTTTAGGAAATTCTAAAGACACCTACCAAAATAGGAGGATGGTTCAAGAAATGATGAACTTAAATATATATTATACCTCCTTCGTTCCAAAATATTAAATCCATTTCATTCTTCTCAAAGACAGAGTTCATCAACTTTGACCATATTTTTCACTAATATATAAAGAAAAATAAAGTAGTTACATGATACCTTCTTAGATATAACGTCTCAATGTGTTTTTATAAAATATCAATTTTTTATAATTTTTCCCAATATCTAGTTAAGAATTGACCAATATATTTTTGCAGACCATATAAATAAGAAAATGGATCTAGTATTCTAGAACGGAGAGGGTCTACATTGATACCTTTTCTTCTCATAAATGATTTTGTTACAAATACCATAGGTAAATAATGATGGCTTTTACTTGAAGTCATATGCCATGTCGTTCCTTCTTTCATATAGTTGGAGGAAAAAGTGAAAATAAGTGAAGAATATCTCACTTTTGAGGCCTGATCGACTTTTATGATTTTCAAAAGTCCATATTGGCTACCCAAAATATAGACGACACTTTACTTGGAAATTGAAGTTGCTACTGAATCCTCATAAAGCAAGCACCTTGTGAAGCTAAGATTGTTATCTTATCACGTCTAGGGCCTTGACAAAGGTTGGCAATATTGGTACGGTGATTAAGGCTATGTTTAGTTCACCTTATTTTTACTGATGAACTTATCTGATATGATCTGAACTTATTTTTTCTGATCTGATATAATCTGAACTTATTTTTTCTGATATGGTCTGATCTGATCTGATCTGATCTGAACTTATCTTTTATAAAACATATTATTACTAATATTATTATTACTTTGTATTTCATTACTAGTATTACTATTACTATCATTTTATTACTATCACTACTTTTAATAATAATAATAATAATAATAATAATGAGAATAATAATAATAATAATAATAATGAGAATAATAATAATAATAATAATAATAATAATAATAATAATAATAATGAGAATAATAATAATAATAATAATAATAATGATAATAATAATAATAATAATAATAATAACAATAATAATAATAATAATAATAATATTAATAATAATTGCATAATTAGTTTTTTTTTTGAAAAATAACACATAGTATATGAACATACAATTAAAAATAAAAGAACACATATTTTAGGTAAAAATAACATATTGTTCATTGTAAAAAGAACATATTGTTCATGTCTAAGATCCGTCTATAATAAGAACTTACTAGATAGTAATGAAAAGAAAATATAATGATAATAAAAAGGATTTTTTGTCCATAAGTCCCTTTATTTGGAACTTTTTTGTGAAAAACTGCCTTATGAATTTTTTTTTGCACAAAACTACCACTAAAGTGACTTCCGGTTGTTGACAGGTGCCAAATAAAATTTTCAGGCGTTGACTACATAATTCCGACGACTTAAAATCACGTGCCCAACACGTGTTCTCGTTTTTTACATTTTAGACGCCCTTTTCTCTTCTCTCTCTTCTCTCACTCTCTCTGTCTCTGCTCCGATTGAACCGATAGTTTCCGACTATGGCTCGAATTTGAAGTTCCAGTTATGGCGTCGGTATTAGAAGCACGAGAAATTGAAAGATTGTCTTCTTTAAATGCGGTAACAAACGAAATCAACTGCGCGAGAAGAAAAGAGAAGATTAATCCTATGAAAACTGATTGTGATGAAGAGAGAGAAAATTGGGATGAAGATTGAAATGAGGAAAAAAACAGAAGAGAGAGAAAGGAGGTGTCAAAGAAGGAAGATAGGAAAAAGTGCAGTAAGAGACAAGAGGACGATGAAATATGTAACGCGTTTATAATTTTGTCAAATGTTAAACATTTATATCGCAGAGTTGAAGAGGATTATGGGGAAGAATTTTCCCGCCATCCTGGGTTTTTGCCCTTGGATTTCTTTGCCGTCATGGTAATTAATTTCATTTCTGCATAACTTAATTGCTTTTTCATCTTTCAAAATTGCTTAAACATATTCTCCATCTCTCCTTTTGTAGCCATTTGCTCCTCTTTCTCTGTCACTCTTTTCTTTTTTGTTCTACTCTTTTTTTTTCCCTTCTCCTTTTGACTCTCAATTTTATAAATTATCTTTTTTCCTTTGATCTTAGTTCCTTTTTTTGGGTCTCTAGATTCAACTTATATCAGATTCAATTCGAAAATTAGGAGGGGAGAGAAGAGAGAGAGAGAGAGAGTGAGAAGAGAGAGAGAAGAAAAGGGCTCAGGCTTCAAAAACGTAAAAAAACGAGAACACGTGTTGGGCACGTGATTTTAAGTCGCCGGAATTATGTAGTCAACGCCTGAAAATTTTATTTGGCACCTGTCAACAACCGGAAGTCACTTTAGTGGCAGTTTTGTGCAAAAAAAATTTCATAAGACAGTTTTTCACAAAAAAGTTCCGAATAAAGGGACTTATGGACAAAAAATCCTAATAAAAAAGAACATTTATTGAAAGAGCATACAAAATCTATTAAAAGAACAAATTCTAAAAATAAAAGATAGATGTTACTTTTATATTGATGGCATGTTCGGATTTAACTAACAACATGTTCTTTGTTATATCAATCAATTGCTCTTTTTTTTATTATAAATAAACCTATAAATTATATATAGTCATATGATCTTTAAAAAAATTGTTAAATTTTCTTCTTTTATCGTTGCCATGTTCTATATAGTTGTTTTTATGTTTTTTTCACCAAATACCCACGATAAAAAAATTTATTCACCAAATACCCCTACTTTTTTCAAAATTCACCAGATACCCCTGACCTTTAAAAAAATTACCCAAAATGCCCTTTTGGCTAACGGACGTTAGTGCTCCGTTAACCAACTAACTAAAAAACCCTAAAAACCTAAATTAAACCTAAAACCCCTAAAACTCTAACTAACCCTAAAAACCCTAATTAACCCTAACCCACCCACCCCACCAGCCCCCCCCACCCCCCACAACTCCGGCCCCACTAGCCCCCCTCCCCCTCCCCTCCCCCCTCCCCGTCGCCGCACCTCCCCCTCCCCACCACCCTCGGCCCGCCGCGCCTCCCCCTCCCAACCACCCCCGGCCCGCCGCGCCTCCCTCCTTCCCACCACCCCGGCCCCCGCTTCCCCCCTTCCCGCGAACTCGGTCGCCCCCCCCCCCTTCCCCGCGAACTCGGTCGCCCCCCTCCCTTCCCCGCGAACTCGGTCTCCCCCTCCCTTCCCCCGCGAACTCGGTCGCCCCCCTCCCCTTCCCCGTGAACTCGGTCGCTTCCCTCCCCTCCCCGCCGCAAAATCGCAAATCCACCCTTCGAACTCGCTCGATGACTCGGATCCGGTGCATAAACCGTCGACTCGTTCGAAGAAGTGAGGGAGGGAGAGGCGCCGGCGAGATCGAGGGAGGGGGAGGCGCGAGGAGGTCGAGGGGAAGGGGGGCCTGCGTGGGGTGCGGGGGAGGGGGTCGGGGGGCCGCCGGGTGGGGGATGGGAGGGGCTTGCGTGGCTGGCGCTTGGGAGGGGATGGGGAGGGGGTGGGGCTGGTGGGGCCTGGGGTTGGGTGGTGGGGCCGGTGGGTCTAGGGTTGGGGGGGGTGGGGTGGGTTAGGGAGAGAGAGAGTTAGGATTTTTAGGTTTACTTAGGGTTTAGTTAGGTTTAATTAGGGTTAATTATAATTTTTTAGGATTAATTAGGGTTAATGACTAACGGAGTTAACTCCGTTAGTCAATAAGGGCATCTGGAGAATTTTTTCAAAGGTCAGGGGTATATGGTGAATTTGAAAAAAAGTGGGGGTATTTGGTGAATAAATTTTTTTGTCAGGGGTATTTGGTGAAATCCCTTGTGGGAGAATTTGAAGGTGATGCTAACACCATTAGGTTATCTCATACTACTCATGTTTTATATAAATTAGTAACATATACTTTATATTATACTGCCAAAATTGTTAAAAAATAAACATCATATACTATTGTCATGTTCTTTACATGTAGTCTTTCAAAAAAAAAAGTTCTTTACATGTAGAACATCAAAAAGAATATCGCATATTAAAATTGTTAATTAGAACAAATATAAAAAAGAACATGTACAAATGCCAAAAGAACATCCTTCTTCTTGAACACAAATAGCTTGAAATAATGATAACAATAACAACGACATTAATAGTAATTACCAATATTAATAATTAATAAGTACAACAACGACAATAATAATAATCTTTTTGAACAAATGTACTAGTAAATAGTAGTATTAATAGTAATAGTAATCTTATAAAGAAATACTAATAATAATAGTAATAATAATAATAATAATAATAATAATAATAACGGTTATTTCACCAAATACCCCCGACAAATTAAAAAATTCATAATATACCCTCAATGTTCCAAAAATTCACCATATACCCCTGACTTTTCAAAACTGTTCACCAGAAGCCCTTTTTCTAACTTCCGTTAACTCACCGTTAGCTTTATTTACCATTTTGCCACAATTAACCCCTAACCCTAAAATCTAAACCCTAATCCCTAACCCTAATTTAAATCCGAACCCTAAAATCTAAACCCTAATCCTTAACCCTAAGCCCAGCCCCCACCCCCACCCCCTCCCCCTCCTCTCCACCCCACCCCTGCCCCCCCCCCTCACCACCCCAGCCGCAGCCCCTCCACCACCCCCTCTTCGTTCATCGTCGAAATCCACCACCCCCTCTTCGTTCACCGTCGAAATCCCCCACCCCCCTCTTCGTTCACCGTCGAAATCCCTCACCCCCTCTTTGTTCACCGTCGAAATCCCCCACCCCCTCTTCGTTCACCGTCGAAATCCCCCACCCCCTCTTCGTTCACCGTCGAAATCCCGCGGTCCCTCTTCGTTCACCGTCGAAATCCCCCCACCCCCTCTTCGTTCACCGTCGAAATCCCCCACCCTCTCTTCGTTCACCGTCGAAATCCCGCGCTCCCTCTTCGTTCACCGTCGAAATCCCGCGCCCCCTCTTCGTTCACCGTCGAAAACTCCTCCGCCTAGAAATTCGAAAAACGAGGGAGAGGATGGGGTTCGGTTTTGGGCTAACGAAAACAGAGGGAGAGGATGGGGTTCGGTTTTGGGCACACAAAAACAGAGGAGGGGAGGGGTGGGGGCGGGGAAATCGGCGGTGAAGGGGGAGGGAGGGGGGGAGGAAGGGAGCGGCGCCGGTGGAGGGGGAAGGGGGATGGGGCTGCGGCGGAGGGCAGCTTTGGGGTGGTGGGAGGGTGGGGGAGGGGGTGGTGGGCAGGTTAGGGTTTAGGGTTAGGGTTTAGGGTATGTGTTAGGGTTAAGGGGGTTAGGGTTAAGGGGGTTAGGGTTAGGGGTTAATTGTGGCAAAATGGTAAATAAAGCTAACAGTGAGTTAACAGAAGTTAGAAAAGGGGCATCGGGTGAACAGTTTTGAAAAGTCAGGGGTATATGGTGAATTTTTGGAACATTGAGGGTATTGTGAATTTTTTAATTTGTCGGGGGTATTTGGTGAAATAACCGTAATAATAATAATAATAATAATAATATTTATATAATAATCATGATACCAATACCAATAACAATAATACCAACATGTAACAATAACAATAATAATAAGTTTATAAATATAAGCATCATCTGAACTTATCTGATCTGATCTGAATTTATCTGATCTGAACTTATCTGATCTGATTTGATCTGAATTTTTTTTTTTTAGATACGATCTGATCTGGTCTGGTCTAGTCTGATCTAATCTGGTCTGATCTGATCTGAAATAAGTAAAAATAAGGTGAACTGAACATAGCCTAAATATTCAAGTTTACTTTTTGGATCACCGATGGACGATGGCCTAAAGGTTGAGGTTTTACTAGACCCTATCAAACTGAGGCAATATTTTATGAGTTCGAATAATTTCTAAAAATTTACTCTTTTCATTTATAATTATAAAACATTTTAGCTGAAAGATATTGTTTCACAATTTAAGGCATCCTAGAATAGCAAATCATGGCATACATTTGATCTGTAGCTTTATATATAGATTTTGTTTCTTGTTGTAAAGTAATTATTCTCTCTGTTTTTTTTTACTTGCTACATTTTCCTTAAATGGTTGCTTTTATTTACTTGCTACATTATTTCAACTTTCCTTATTAGGATTTAGGAGACTTGGCCCACCAAAAAGTACTAATTTTTTATTATGTTTTTTACTTTCCCTAGCAATTAAAGATTTTTTTTACTATTTTTCCCTTTAAAAAGTGAAAGTCCCCCACCTCGTTTAATACTAAAGGATCAAAAAGTACACCAAAAAAGATTGAAAGGGACATCTCCTAAAAACTAGTGAAAACAACAATGTAACAAGTAAAAAAAAAATAGAGGCAGTAGAATAGAAGTGCAAAAACATCATATTCTAGCTACTAAAGCAGGAAGAGAGCCGATTCCTTGTATGGTTTCACCACTCTAAAAAATAACAGTAGCAATACAATATTAAATGTCACGTTATATTATCAAAGTAAAATTATACGTTGGTCTGTATTATCGATATTACTATTCAATGTTGGTTTTTTCAACAAATACCCCTCACAAATTTTTTTATTCACCAGATACCCCGATTTTTTTAGAAATTCACCATATACCCCTGACTTTTAAAAAAAGTACAGATGCCCTTTTGTTGACGGACGTTAGTCCTCCGTTGGCGTTTATTTACAAGTTTGCCCTAAGTCAACCTTTTTTTTTAAAGAGAAATTTCATTAATTGAAGGCCAAACGACATCTACAATAGGTATTAAAGAAAAGCAAGATACAATTAAACAAGACTAAATCAAATTCGTCTTCGAAGAAACTACAATGAACCAGATCGAGCAATACAGGCAGCCCCCCTTGTATTTGCTTGAATCAAGCGACTATTGATGAGGAAGTCTATCATTCGATATAGTTTGGGAAGAACATTCTTGATCGAGTCAGGTTGACCGCATCCGAGATTCCAATACCTTCATGTTGAGTCTCGAACTTCAACCAATGAGAATAATTTCTCATACCTAAAAACAAAAGAACCATACTCACAACTCCCATAGGGGAGAAGGAGATTTCCAAAACAGAAACTAAAGACCCCATAACAGAGTTTGAGAAAATCTCATAAAGAGAGACTAATTTATTAAACAAAACAAGAAAATGAACTAAAAACTGGAAAATAAAAGGGGAAAAGGGGCTTACCATGGATGAAATCATCCATGGCAGCCCTAATTGATGAAGAAGGGGTAGGAGAGGCTAGGGTTTGAGAGAGAGAAAAAGAGAGAGGGAGCGGCTGTTCTAAGTCAACCTAATTAACCCTAAGTCAACCTAACTCTCTCCCTTACCCACCCCCAACCCCAACCCAACCCCACCAGCCCACCACCACCCCCTCCCAACAACCCCAGCCCCACCAGCCCCCCTCCCCCCTCCCCCGCGGCCCGCGCCCCCGGCCCACCACCCCCGGCCCGAATCCCCTCCCCCCCACCCTTTCGAACTTACAGGTCCCCCCACCATTTCGAACTTACAGGCCCCCCACCCCTTCGAACTCGTCGCTCCCCCACCCCTTCGAACTCACGGGCCCCTCACCCTTCGAACTCGGCGCTCCCCCTCCCCCTCCCCGCCGCAAAATAGCGAATCCAGAGCCCCCACCCCATCGAACTCGGTCACAATGTTGCGAAAAAAAAATCCGATGGTGCCGCTTCGTTGGTGTTGCATTTTCTGCGAGGATTTCACACGAGGCGAGGCTGCGTGCGAGGATTTTCTGCGTGCACGAGGCTGCGTGCGAGAGATTAGTTTGATTCGGGGTTTTTAAGGTCGTCGGAGGAGTTTGGTCGCCGGTGTTCGGGTGCGTGCGGGGGGGGGCGGGGCTGGGGGAGGGGGGCTACGGGAGGGGGGCTGCGGGGAGGGGGGGAGGGTGGTGGGTCTAGTGTTGGGGGGGCTTCGGGGAGGGGGGAGGGGGGAGGTGCGGTGGTAGGCTGGGGTTGGGGGCTGGTGTGCTGGGGGTGGGTTAGGGTTAGTTAGGGTTTTTTAGGGTTAATTAGGGTTTTTAGGGTTAATTAGGATTAATGACTAACGGAGTTAACCGCCGTTAGTCATTAAGGGCATTTTGGGTATTTTTTTTAAAGGTCAGGGGTATCTGGTGAATTTTGAAAAAAGTGGGGGTATTTGGTGAATAAATTTTTCTGTCAGGGGTATTTGGTGAAAAAACCGAAATTATTATTACCATATAAAATTAAGTAAAATTAACAAAATATCGATTTAATTTAGTTAACATTCCTTATATTTAGAAATAAAGGGAGTATAAATTAAGATTCAATATTCTAAGAAATTCAGTTAGAATAAGACAAAAAGAACGCATCTTGAAAAAAAAAATTCGGGAGCATGTGCATAGGTACTTTGTATGACTATTAGGTAAATCTCAAGTAAACTGGGATTAATGACACATTTAATAAGTCATAATTAAGTATAATAATGCAATTAAATTAGAGTAAGTACTTCATCCGTTCTGAAATAAATGAAACACTTCTATAAAAAACTCTCACATAAAAGAGAGAAGCGTTTCATTTATTTCAAAGAAGTGTTTCATTTATTTCAAAACGGAGGAAGGATGTATTTTCATTTAAAGAAATTTCAAGGTCTAAATTTAACAAAATTTTGCTACTTGTATTTAGATGACTTGGAAAGGACTTAATATTATTTTAGGGTGCAAAGCATAGGATATTGTTGGGTTGTATGGAGCTTGTGCAAACAATCCAAGCCCACGCTTGAAGCCTCGGCCCAGCAGTGAGAAGCTTCGGCCCAACAGCTCGTGTGCAAGCGAAGCCCAACTCCCCCAAACCCAGCTGCCCGGGCGGGCCAGCTTGGGCTCGGGCGGGTCAGCTTGGGCTCGGGCGGGCCAGGGAACCCGGGCGGGCTATACTCAACTCGGGCGGGCCCTAGGCGTGAAGCATCTACTGCCTTCGAGGCAGAATGGCGAGACATAACCCTGCACCGGGCGGGCTTCCTTCCGGCCCGGGCGGGCGTGTGGGCCCGGGCGGGCTTGTCTTGGGCCCGGGCGGGCGACTTGGCACGGGCGAGCGTTTCTTCGAGCTCGCCCGGGCAACTCAGATCTGTCGGGATTTTTTATGATTTCAAGCTTTAATCTCGACCCTTGATTTGTATTAACCCCCTAAAAGTATATAAACCCCCTTCTTTCATGTTTTAGGTTACTATTCACACAAAGAGAGATCAACCTAGGGTTTAGTGAAAGAGGAGAGAGAAAATAGCATTAAATCCTCCATTAATGCTTGTATTGTTCATCCATTTTCTTCATTAATCAAAGGTGCTTGCTTGGTGGGTTTTTTCTCCCGGTGCTCGGGTTTTCCCACGTTAATCGGTGTGCTTTTCATTGCTTTTTTATTTGTTCTTAGTTTCATTACTTTTCATTTGATTGTTGATTAGTGGTAATTACAAGTAATTACAAGTGATGTGACCTTTGATGAGAAATCCTTGTATAAGGATAATTTTGGTGGAGATTCAATTGAGAGAGGGTGGATTGGAGAAGAGCGAGAAATAGTTGAGGTAGATGATGTTCAAGCTTCTCAACATGATGTTCAAGCTCCCAATGTTGATGAATCTATTGAGTTAGAGGATGATCCTTTTGATGACATGGATGATGAGGTTCAATGTGAACCAAGCACTCCACAAGCTAGCTCCACTCCTCAAGTGAGGGGATCTTCAAGGTCTATCAAGCCACCGAATCGATACTCTCCCTCATTGCATTACTTATTGTTAACCGATGCGGGTGAACCGGAGTACTATGGTGAAGCAATGAAGTCTAGTGAATCGTCTAAGTGGGAGCAAGCCATGAAAGATGAGATGGACTCATTGGTGAAGAACAAGACTTGGGTGTTGTGTGAACTACCCAAGGGAAAGAGAGCACTATTGAACAAGTGGATCTTTCGTAAGAAGGATGAACCGGATGGCACAATCCGTTTCAAGGCAAGGCTTGTGGTAAAAGGGTTTTCACAAAAGGAAGGGGTTGATTATCAAGAGATTTTTGCTCCGGTTGTGAAGCTCACCACTATTAGAATCTTGTTGGCAATAGTGGCTTCCGAAAATCTTTTTCTTGAGCAAATGGATGTGAAAACTGCGTTTTTACATGGGGATTTGGAAGAGGATCTCTACATGAAGCAACCGGAAGGGTTTAAAGTTTCGGGAAAAGAGAACTTGGTGTGCAAGCTCATGAGGAGCTTATATGGGTTGAAGCAAGCTCCAAGACAATGGTACAAGAAGTTCGACATGTTCATGCTAGGAAATGGATTTGTGAGATCGGATGGCGATCATTGTTGCTACTTTCAAAGGTACGCAAATGGTTGTGTTTATTTGCTTCTCTATGTTGATGACATGCTCATTGCGGGTTCTAGTATGGATCTTGTGAACAAGTTGAAAGAAAATTTGTCAAAGAAGTTTGAGATGAAGGACTTGGGTGAGGCGAAGCAAATACTTGGCATGAGAATCTTGAGAGATAAATCGGCGGGTTTGTTGAGGTTATCTCAAGAGGAGTATGTCAAGAAGGTGTTAAAAAGGTTCAACATGGTTGATGCAAAGCCTCGAAGTTCTCCTCTTTCTATTGACCTCAAGTTGTCAAAGGAGGATTCACCCAAAACGGATGAAGAAAAGGAGCAAATGGCCATTGTTCCTTATGCTTCGACCGTTGGTAGCATGATGTATGCTATGGTGTGCACAAGGCCCAACATCGCTCATGCGGTGGGAGTTGTGAGTAGGTTCATGGCAAATCCGGGTGAGCAACATTGGGAAGCCGTGAAATGGCTCATGAGGTACTTGCAAGGTACTTCTTCTATGGCTCTTTGCTTTGGGAAAAAAGGAGTGATCTTGGAAGGGTTTGTTGATGCTGATTTTGGAGGATGTGTTGATTCAAGCAAGAGCACTTCGGGGTATGTTTTCACTGTTGGTGGCACGGCCATTAGTTGGATGTCCAAGCTCCAAAAGTGTGTCTCCATGTCTACTACGGAGTCCGAGTATGTGGCTATGTCGGAGGCGGGAAAGGAGATGGAATGGTTGAAGAACTTCCTTGATGAAATGGGCATGAAGCAACAACAATGTGTGTTGCATAGTGATAGCCAAAGTGCGGTTCAATTGGCTAAAAATCCTATGTTTCACTACCGAACCAAGCACATAAAGAGGCACTACCACTACACTAGAAGTTTGGTGGATGATGGTGTCTTGGTTTTGAGGAAGATCGAATCCGGCGGACATGCTCACTAAGGTGGTTCCTAGTGAGAAATTGAGGTTGTGTAGGACCTCAATTGGTCTCCATTGCTAGATGGAGAGGAGTAAGCATCTTTGGTGATAATGAGTGTGGATGATGTTTTTTTTTGGGGTTTGTATATGGTTACATATGGAGTAATATTGGTGGTTTGAAGCCTTGTTTGCCCAAATCTCCAAGTGGGAGATTGTTGGGTTGTATGGAGCTTGAGCAAACAAACCAAGCCCACGCTTGAAGCCTCGGCCCAGCAGTGAGAAGCTTCGGCCCAACAGCTCGCGTGCAAGCGAAGCCCAACTCCCCCAAACCCAGCTGCCCGGGCAGGCCAGCTTGGGCTCGGGCGGGCCAGGGAGCCCGGGCGGGCTATACCCAGCTCGGGCGGGTCCTAGGCGTGAAGCATCTACTGCCTTCGAGGCAGAATGGCGAGACATAACCCTGCACCGGGCGGGCTTCCTTCCGGCCCGGGCGGGCGTGTGGGCCCGGGCGGGCTTGTCTTGGGCCCGGGCGGGCGGCTTGGCCGGGCGAGCGTTTCTTCGAGCTCGCCCCGGCAACTCAATCTGTCCGGGATTTTTTGCGATTTCAAGCTTTAATCTCGACCCTTGATTTGTATTAACCCCCTAAAAGTATATAAACCCCCTTCTTTCATGTTTTAGGTTACTATTCACACAAAGAGAGATCAACCTAGGGTTTAGTGAAAGAGGAGAGAGAAAATAGCATTAAATCCTCCATTAATGCTTGTATTGTTCATCCATTTTCTTCATTAATCAAATGTGCTTGCTTGGTGGGTTTTTTCTCCCGGTGCTCGGGTTTTCCCACGTTAATCGGTGTGCTTTTCATTGCTTTCTTATTTGTTCTTAGTTTCATTACTTTTCATTTGATTGTTGATTAGTGGTAATTACAAGTAATTAGTTGGTTTGCTTAATCTAATTCTCAACAGATATGAAGTGTGATACCGTGATACACCGTGCTGCACGAGAGGCTAGTACAGAATTAGGACATCAAGGACATTCATTACGCATTGTTTGGAAATAAAAGAAGATTTGGTTAAAAGCATATCTTCAATTTGTTGTTACAATTAGCAAAGTTTCTTAATGGATCATTCTCCATTGGCCAACATCAGGCCCCACCGAAAAGAAGCCCGTATCATTTTCAATCTAATTACCTCCAATTAAATTAAAAAAACCGTAATAAATCGAGAAAGAATCATAATCTACAACGAAAAAGAGAACTTCAACGGGACCTTTTAGTAAAGTGGAAAAAGAAATCCTTTTTAATCTTCCAGATAATTAGATGAGAGCTTTTGAGTAAAAGATCAATTATTAATAAAGATCCCTAATTTGGACGCATTAGTCCTTATTCTGAATATCGTTGTTAAAATCAGCAAAAATGTTGTTGGGTGTACGTACATTTCAAGTCCCACATCGAAGAGGTAATGAAGAGTCGTCTAATTTATGAATCCACTTATCTGATTATTTCTATTATATAAGTGAAGGAGGGGGAAGATGGTGTCCCCCTTACAAAAAGTCTAAAACCATAACAAAAACTACTACTCCCTCCATTTCTATTTATTCTTCCTACATTTTTATATACTACCATAACAAAACTACTATTCCCCCGTTCCTATTTGTTCTTCCTACTTTGGCTTTTTTTTTCTCTCAAAAAGATTTTAAATAGGAAGAACAAATAGGAACGGAGGGAGTACTACTTTAAGGAGTACTAGATAATGTTTCCATTACAAATTGTAAAGTCAATCCAACATTAACCACAAGAATATTAAAGAATTTATTGATTTGTATTGGAGATATTAGATCGATCATAACATGTTATATAATTTGCTACACATGTTTATGTATAGAAAATGTTTATATTTCTTGAAGATAATATATATTCTAAAGATAAGGATACCTAGCTTTAGTATATTTCTTAAACATCATTAAGCAAATATAAAAACATGAATTACCATATAATTATTTCTAGTTACTTCTATAATTTATAATTACTGTTAAAACAATTTGTTTTAAAAATCTTGGGAAAAAAGAGAGAGTCAATGCTCGGAAAATTGTTCACCCAATGAAATCCGCTTAGTGGTACCTTTTGCTAAAATCATACTCCCTCCGTTTTTTTTAATTACAACGTTTACCTGATCTGAAAGTTTCATATTAATTGCAACGTCTCCTTATTTGGTAACATCTTATCTCTATCTCTCTCCTATCAGATTGGTTCCACTTTTTATCTTCTATCTCTCTCCTCTTCACATGAATTTCTTAAAAAATGTGTCGACAGAGTATATATGTTGCAATTATTATATAAAACAGAGGAAGTACAAGGTTGTTTGTCACCATATTGCTTTTGTGAGGTAATTTTCTATGCTTTCTCATAATAAATGTGTTTTTATAAGTATAATTTTCGGACTCATATTCCTTATTTTTCTACATCTATAAACAATTCGTATATTGTAAGTTGTAACCATAGTGAAATTGAATAGAAGTAGTAGATTAATTAAATATGGTACAAATGGTAAAATATGACAACTACATACCAACTTGACCAAAAATTTGTCAACGCCTAAGTCCTGATAGCACATTTAATTTTCAGCGCCATCATCTTTGATATCTGGAGATTTATTTCTGGATTATATGTGGACTTGACAACCACAATTCTCCACATCCTCGTACTCTGATCTTCATGATATCTTCTCGAAATTCATGTAGTAAACGGCAAAATGGGAGAAACCTGTATCGCGAATATGGGGGATATAACATGCATGCATGTGAACGTATATAGACCTTATAATTTTCTTTAGTCATCGTCTCATCTAGGATGGAGGACCATATATACTTGTCAAATGTCATGATTGGATTTTCTAGTAATTAATTATCTGATTAATACCATAATTCGATTATCCTAACCTTATAATTTTCGAACTTTAAAAGTAATTATACTGCAAATGATAATATGAGACCACTAATCTCATCAAATGTTTTTTTTCCTACTTGAGAACTAATTTTATTGAATAATAATATGATTTTTTTAACATAAAGTAGTACGCCAATCACAATTTTCGTAACAATTAACAATTACTTTTGTCAAACAAGCACTTAACATGGCATATATTTCGCTTCACACTTTTGAACTTCGTAAATAGAGAACCACTTCATTAGACAGACAAAGTATTCTCAAATTAGTTATGATGAACCTATGGATCCCTCTCATCTAAAAAGAAACATCTCTTGGTTAGTTTCTAGTTTAGTTCAAGCTTCATCGGTCAAGATTAAAGAAGCTCAACTCTATATTAGTAGTAGTATATTAGCTTCTTGTACAATTAAATCAAGGTATTTGTTTTGGATGCAAATTGAACCCAGGTTAAAATTAAGGTAGAAAGTTATTTATATCAAGGGCGAGCCTCACAAGTAAGGACTTTCATTGGGAGATGCTTTATAATTGCTTCATATAATTATCATGATTGTAAATTGTAAGAATCAAAACTTATAAAATGCACCTAACTATTTCCGAGATATTAGTTCTCCTACATGCATATTCGGGCTTGTGCAGGCCGAGCACACATGATTACATGCATATATATTTGATTATTGAGGCATTGAGCTAGGTTATGTTATTATAAAAAATCAACTTATTACTTATTATTGTTACAAGTGTATATATAAGACCAGACCAAATCAAGATTAGAGAGTTGGATAGTAGACTAAATCAAACTAGAAAGACTCAAACCATACTAAATTTTAAACTTTTACAAAATCCAATTGACAAGAATACAACCTAATTGATGTCTAATATAATCGTTGTTCTTCTTTGTGTATTATTAATTATAAAATTCTTACATCACGCCACACTATTAGTTGAAGGTGCGATGCATCATGTGTTTTGATTAGAAGAAGTGGTGATCCGCATATTACATAAAATATATGATATATATGAGGTTATTGATAGGAATTATTAAAGTTTATAATGAGGATATCGATACCGCTAATACATCAATAGAGTTATTGATAAGCACAAATAAGATTATTTATAACCCTCGTATAATGTTACTCTTAATTCAAACCATCATATAAAAATACGACTCTTGAGGAAACAAAGAGTTGTTGTATATTTGGATTATTATGTTTTAGTGGATGCAGAGGAAGAAAAAAAAAGGAACCTTAGCTTATCAATTGATTTTCCGAGAATACTTGTCTAAAAGAATTTCTATAAAATTGGGACCCAGTGTTTTGGGCATATGACCTACAGATACATGGTCTAGGTCATAAAATTAAGTGTAGGGCACTAGCACTACTATATCATTCATAACCTATGACTATAGTATATGACTATATGAGTAGTAAACGTGGAGGACATTCACACCTGACTTTTGTGGGAATAGAGAGACCCCATACTACACTCTTGGCTCCATGCACTTTACTTTGCTCATGTCTTCGACTCACCAACTCATACTATTAATTTATTAACTTTCTAAAGTCTCTAAATTCTAAACTTGTAATATTATAGATTTTCTCTAGAACTATTCTTATTGGGTGCATGGAATATGTACAACTGTATGGATGACCCATTTTCTCTTACAGCTACTTAATTCTTCTTGTGAAGTGACATATTTTCAAATCAAATGCTTTTAGGTCTTTTAAAATATTTGTTCTCCACTTTTTCAATTTTATTCTTCATTATATATTCTGTAAATACAAGCAATTAATCCTACATTTTAGAAAATATCGTATTGTTATATTATTTTGTACTTTATGAATATGAAAATGGAATTTAAAATTGGACAAAGTTAAGTCAATCATAAGATGCAAATGATTTAATTTTCACAAAACTGGTCTCTAATCCATTTCAATTCCGGTTTCTATATAAAAATACTAGCCTTATATGCACGCTTTGCATACGGTTACATTTTTGACTTAGGGTCCGTTCTGTTCAACTTATTTTAACTTATATAAGATTTTATAAGATCAGATAAGATAAGATAATATTAGATAAGATAAGATAAGATAAGATCAGATCGAGATAAGATAAAATAAGATGTTAGACACACTCAATAAACTATCTTATAAGATAAAATGAGATAAGATAAGATCGAGATCGAGATAATATAAGATCGAGATCGAGATAAGATTTTATAAGATCTTATAAGATAAGATAAGATAAGATAAGACAAAATAAGTTGAACAGAACAGACTCTTAAATTGAATCATTATATAGTAGAGATATAAAGGAGGATGAATTAATAAACAAAAATTAACTACAAGCTAGCGAATTAAAATGAAATATAGTGGAATAATCTAGACGGTCTTGATTAGATGAACGACCTAGCCAATAAGCAAATCATATTATTTGGTTAATTAGTCAACTAACCCTTATCACCCTAAAATGAATTAAAAAAAACATAAAGTTACCCAGTACTTATCAAACGGAATTGATCGGTTCAGTGGTTCAAGTTTCAGCTGTTCAATCAATTAGCCAGTTTTGCATATAAAATACGGCAGGTACATTGAAGTGTAGTTGAAGACTTGAACTTATATGGGATTACATAGATATTTATGAATGTTTAATATTTAATGACCACCCAACACTGGTTATACTAAAACGGAATTGAATTATTGGGATCATGTAAGCATAATTAAATTACTGTCCACTACTACAATTATTGGTCATTATCTATGATAAGCAATGAAAGCCTTACACACTGGTTCAGAATCTAGTCTTTAATTGGCAGAATATAATATACTACTCTCCCCCTTCGCTAAAGATATTCCCACTTTCCGTTTAATTCCATTTCTAAAAGATCTCCATGTTTTAACTTTATTTCCTAAGTTATATGGTAAAAGTAAGAGGTGTGCATAATCGGATATCGGATCCGATCCGATTCGAAATTTCGAATCGGGAAAAATCCGAATCCGATCCGAATATTTCAGATATCCGGAGATTTCGGATCGGATTCGATCCGATATCTGATCCGAAGATCCGATGATCCGAAAAATGATCCGAAACTTTAATTTCAGTTTACTCGAAAAATTGGCCCACTGTTACTTGCTAGAGTGCTGGGCAGCCCATATATGGCCCTTTGCTATATAGCCTTAAGCCGATATTACATATTTACATACATAATAGCTACTGCCACTTTAGCCCATGACTTATAATTACATGTTAAGATCGTTAGCGCACAAAATTTCTCAAGTATTTTACAAATAACATTCAAGAATTTCATGCACAAAAGCAATCCAACTGTTAATTCATATTTCGCCCAAAAAAAAATGGAGAGAGAGAGGAGAACTTCAATTCACGCACAAAAAATTTATCAAGAAGGAAAGATTAAACTCGAGTCCTACTAACAATAACTTGCAGAACTACAGCAGAATTCATACCAACCGAAATCATACCAGCAGAATTCAATTCAACCGATTCAAGTTGGCAATTACTTCATTCGATTCAAGAGAGAGAGGGGAGAACTTCGCACAAAAAAATGGAGAGAGAGAGAGGAGAACTTAGACGGATCTACCGGCCGTTCCATTTCAGCCGCTCCGTCACCGGCAGCCCAGTAGACGTGAGACGTGAGTGAAGAGAGGATCAGAGGACTGCGTGAGACGTGAGTGAGACTGTGAGAGAGTGAAATGAGGGTTAGGGTTTTGAGTGAGTGAAGGATGAAGAGAGGGTTAGACACTTGGACTTAGCCCACCGATCTGTATCCGATCCGAAAATCTGATTTTTTCGGATATCCGACCCGAAATATCCGAAAATCAAAAATCGGATCGGATCACCGGATCACCAGATAGGATCATTCGGATCGGATCTTTTTGCACACCCCTAGTAAAAGTTGTGTTTGTTTCCTTTTCAGTTCAATTCAGTTGTTTTATGCCGAAGAGAACAGGCCCTAACTCTATCAACATAATTTTGCACTCCCTCACAACCACATAAAATCTATACACTCCTTCACAACCACATAAGATCTCTAGAAAAATGGAAAGAGTATCAGAAATCGTGTTAATTTAGAAACCAAGATATTTGGAAGGATTATACCCATTAAGTTTCATACAAAATTCATATTCTTTTTTGCAATTTTTTATGACCTGTATACCGAATTTATTATATAGATGCAAGGGTGCCTAGAGAATGGCACACCCAATAATGGAGAATAAACCATTATTATTAATGGTTCCTTTCGTCTATTAAATATTTGATTTTCACATTTAAAAGCACACAACTTTGACTAGTTACTAGCTACTTCCTCTGTTTCTTTAAACTTGCAACGGTTTGACTTTCACGCTTGCCAATGCATAACTTCAACCATTAATATCTTTAATTAATTATAATTAAAAATTATGAAAAGTAGATATTCGAAAAATATACATTGAGACGAATCAAACAAGATCCCACATGAATATGTTTTTCCTTAACTATGAACCATCGAAGATAAACTAAGTAGAGTTGATGAATAGTGTAAAAGTCAAATCGTTGCAAGTTTAAAGAAACGGAGGAAGTATTAGAGATTAGCCGACAAAATTACTTTTAAAAATTCGGTAAAATTAGAAGTTGGATTAGTAAAAGAATTTTAAAAAATTATATTCTACTTAGGGTTTGTTCTCTTCGGCATAAAAACAACTGAACTGAATTGAATTGAATTGAACTGGATTAAATTATAACTAATTCATAGTAATGATAATAATAATTTAGGAACTGAACTGAACTGAATTGAACTGAACTGAAAATAAGCTGGGAAAAACATGCCTTACTCAAGCTACCTCGATCTACCCAAAAGTTCATTAGTTCAACTCCTTAAAATACTACCTCCTCAAGCCCATAAAATTACTCAAATAAAGTAACATAAAGTTGTAAAACCTAGAGTATTACCTTGAAAAAAGAATTCTCACTCTTTTCCCTTTAGATATATAATTAATGAATAATAACGGTCTCATTTACTTAAAAAAAGCACAACAAAAAAAACCAAGAACCCTAGAGTGAAACTAGTGGAGATAATGACATCACACTCACAATCATTCACAGTTTCAAATGTGTCCCTTTGCAAATTAAGTCAAAAAATTCGAGTAGCTCACCACTTTTTCCTCCTTTTTTTCCTTTCTATTTGTCCCCTCCTTCCACTAGATGATAATGAATAATAATGATGCTAGATTATCACAATTTTGTTACAACTAACTACTATTTGTTCGCATGTCACAAATTTCTACTATCATCATCATTTCGTCAAACTCTTCCATTCATTACGCTGAAATAAGTTAAACACTTCTCTATTGTATGTGAGAGTTCTCGAGAAAATATTCCGAAGGAAGTATATAAAAATTATTTAATAAGATAAATAGAAAAAAGCATTTTAAATTTTCGTCATCATAAATCATATCATAATCATAAAGATCAAACATCATGATATTTCTTGAACTCCCCCCATTCCCCCTCTAAAAAACCCTAAAAAAGAAAAAAGAAAAATAAAACCTAATCCAGTAAACTAATTAAGATCCAGGCGGACGGAATTTACAAGAGAAGATCACAGCCGTTGGATGAAACTAAACAAAAAAAATCAAGCCCTAAAACAACCCACAAGAGGATTAGGAAGATGATGTTCATGATGATGATGGTGATGATCATGATGATGATGATCATGATGAAGGCATTTTTCACGATCAATCAAATCTTGAACGTAACGAAACTCCTCAACGTGGCAAGGAATTGTGATGGTACCCTTTTGATCAAAACCATACTCTTCTTCAGCTTCTTTAAGAAGCCTCATAAATAAAGGGTGATTAAAGTATACAACAGGTACTACAAACCTTTGTTGTTCTTCATCAGTGTGGCCCACTTTTATGGCTAAACAACCTTTTGGAATTCCAATTCCACCCTTTGATGAACCTTGGTTTTGTTGCTGCTTCTTGTGGGGTAGATGCAGGTGAAAATTTCCCCCCATCGTCGATATTACTCCCTCCGTTATCTTTTGTTGTTCCTATCTGGAATCTTTTTGTGTGCGAGGAAATTGGTCAGAGTAGGAAGAACTCTACGGAGGGAGTAATTAATTGAAAAATAATAAGGGAAAAAGAGGAGAGAGAAAATTCTAGAGGAAGACAAAGGAAATTGGGGGAGAGGTTTTGGAGAGAATAAGGTTGGTATGAGAAGAAGCCATTGTTGAAGTTTTAGTGAGAGAAAGAGAAGAGAGAGAAGGGAGGGGGTGTTTGGTAGGGGTGGGAGGGGAATTTAAATACCCGGAAATTTTGAAGGGGTGAGGCCAAATGTTGTTAAAGTGGATGAAGAAGTGGGGCCCAAAGAGATGACGGCGTTAGACGTTAGGAAGTTGTTTTAGGGGTTGAAGGGGGTAATTTAGGGATTTTATATGTTGCGAGTCATGCGTTATACACGTGGGTGGTGATATGGATTGGTTGTGCCACGTTGGGTTGGAATTGAGGTTTGGGAATTAACCAATGAGAGATTCTCTTCTTGCCATGCTGGTATTGGATCATTAGTTGGATGGTAAATATGCTAGTTTTTAATCGGGTGTCATGTATACAAGAGACTTGTCATATACTCCCTCCGTCTCATAATATAGTGCTTATATTCCATTTTGAGTGTCCCAAAATATTGTGCCTACTTTATTTTGACTAAATTATCCTCAATTTTTACACAAACTTTTTAAAATATTCCTACTTTTTCTTCAAAATGTGTGCTCCTATTTATTGCTTTGCATCATTCCAAGGAAAATTTATTGTTTTTTGAAGAAAAAAGAAAATAGAGAAGTAGTTCTGAGATAAAAGTACTTCATTGAATATATCTTTTGAGAATCATACTACTCCCTCCATTCTCCTTAATTCCCGTGAAAAGAAAGAAGTAAGTGATATATTATGGGACGGAGGGAGTAAAAAGGATCTCTTCGACAAAACAAGTTGTTATATTAGCGGCTAATATTTGCACTAGCTCTTAGTTGTTGGAATGACCTATTTACTAAACTTTTTTTTAGGAATCAAGATTGGTCTTAGTTGATTGTAGACTTGTAGTCCCTCCTTCTACTCCTGTGAATTGTGATTGGGGGAGGGGGTTTGATTCTTGCCATGGGATTCCAAAATCCCCCCTCCACTTGCAAGGAATATTTACTGACTTTCTTTTCTTCATTTAATCCATTTATATTTCTACTTATCCATAAAGCTATATTTTTCATTTATTGATCAGTGTGGATTGCTCTATTTTTTTTTTTATAATATATTGCTCATCTCTATTATATAAGTCAAGGGAGGAGCAACGGTGTCCCCTTAAGAATTTACATAATTGCCCCTTCACAACATAAATATTACATTCCAAATTTCCAATTCAAGTACAACCTCTAGCAGTTAATCAAAACCAATTACACGCATAAACTTGCCAAAATAAAATTCATTCAAGTCTCTATTAAACCCAATCAACTCATATAACACTCAATCACATAAACTTGCCAATAAAAAAATTCAATAAAAAAGATTCATAATCAAGAACTTACAAAACATTAATGCCACAAACAATAACAAAAAAAATACACGCATTTTCATTACAGAGACAACTCAAATTCAAACCCAAATTAATAATTTTTTCCATAACACAAACTCAATTACAAACACAAATTCCAAACCAAAAAAAATCAGTTTTCTTCATAGGTTATAGCTACAAGGCATTCTCAAATACGACATTCTCAAATTTGCGGATACTAGACTGTTAATCAGGTACGCAGTTCGTTATTGAAAATAAAAGCATGTGCAATGTTCTATGTTCAGTAAATCTTAAAAATATGTACTATGTTCGAGTAAATTTAAACTCAAATTACTAGTAAATCTTACGAATATGTGCTGTGTTAGAAATTTTTTTATTTTCAAAAAAAAAACTCAGATTACAGTTTATATAAAATTTCATTCAAATATAGTTGAAATTCAAATTAAAATTACATCAGAAATGGTCGGAAAAAAAAGACAAATTTCGTCAAAAATAACTTCAAATTTGTGCCCATATATTAAAAAAAAATGGAGACAAAATACTTCAACTCGAATTGTTTTTGTGCCCAGATATTAAAAAGAATTTGAGAAAAAATACATCAACTATGTGCCCATAATCGACAGCCCATAAACTCGATATTCAAAAAACACCTTACCGACGACATGAAGAGCAGCGCCATACCCGTCAAAGCCAGCTCCAATGATGACGAGATCATAATCGAAGGTCTCAGGAAAGTGAACTCGGCGACTCAAAAGCTGAACTCGGCGAGAACTCACTGAGAAACTCAGTGCTTCTCTTTGAAGTCCACACAAGCGAAGATTGAGATTGAGAGGTTTAGCTAAGAATGCGGAGAAATCGAGTGTGTAATTTGATTTGGGGGAAATTGAGGAAGATGATGAAAAGGAGAGAGAAAGTGAGGACTGCATTGTTTCAATTGAATAGAAAGAAAAAAAGAATTGCGTGAAATTGAGAGAGATAGGTTTGGGAATTGGGGGAGTAGCTAAAAATTGAAGAGAGAGAAAAAAGATTGCATTATTTCTGTCTCTTTTTGTCATGGTCCATGGGGCTGTTTAGAGCTTTGATAAAAAAAAATTAGTTAGAGATGCAATTTCATTACTTATACTTATTTAATAAAGTGTTTTTAAATATTATTTGTAAGTATTGCAATCTTTCTTATTCACAAAATGGATGTGAACTTAGATACAAACTTTCATTTTTTGGTTTGTTTTACTACTGAGTAATAGTTATACCCAAAATGTCGCCGCACGCATAGCGTGCATAAAAAGCTAGTTTTATTTATTACTCTGTGTTAGAGGTGGCCAATGGGCGGTTTGGCTGGCTCACCATGGCCCAGTACTTGACCATGAGTTTCGCGTGCTGGACGGGCTGGTCTAGTGGACCAGTTTGCTCGGTCTATGATGGTCTAGTCCGGGCTTACGCGGTTCATGCAGTGGGTTTGGCGGGCCATGAGTTTGATGGGTTGGCTCAGGTTAGCGTTTTTTTATTAAATTAAAATTTTTAAACATATTAATTAATTGCATGAGTCGATGAGTAATGTTAATGATATATAAATATATAGCATTTATTGAAAATTTTGGCCTTAATAATTTTTGTTATCAAAATATTAAATATATATCACTTAGTAATTTACATAAATAACGATTAATAATTTTCAGGATCAATAATATTTATTTTTATTATCATTACATTTTACTCATTATATCTACACTCTCATAGTAATTTAAATAAAAACGAATAGAAATATTGTCGGTTTCGCGGGCTAGGTTGGTTTGTGGGTTGGGCTGGGCAGTTTCGTCAACAGGCTTTCATAGGCTAGGCTCAAAAAATTGAACCCGCGGCACACCCAACAATTTCACGGTTCTGGACCAGACTGTTCATGGGCCTGGCCCGCACAGCCCACGAGGTCGGCTAGGCTGGGTGGGCTAGATTGGCCCGCATCCGTCTCTCTTGTTTGAAGTTAACTTTTCTCGATGTGTCATTGTGGAAATTGTTTGATTTCTATTACAAATGATCGTTATCCAATAGTTAGCATTCGCAAATATGAAACATGTTTTAATTTCAGTACATTTATATTGCAGGATAAGCGTGTTCAAGTAAAAAAGATCGTGATTGAAATAATGTTGACATCTTTATTATAATATCATGGCCCACCTCGACTAAGAATTAGATATAAATTTTGGGTAAGATATATTCTTGATAAGGAAAAATATTAAATGTAGATATGGTATCAAAAGTAAAAAGGATTTATAACTCTATTGGAGTCTCATCAAGTCTTTTATTGGACTTATACGATCATCTTTAGAAATACTTGTATATATTTGAGCTTTCACTTTATATCAACTAGCATTTTATACACGCTATGCATGCGTGTCATATTAACATTTTTTTCTCAATTATTATTCATTAGTGTTACAAAAATATTGATTCGAAAAGACATTTATAATTATTTTTAATTTTTTAAATATATTTTTCTTAAATCAATGTTTCGTTGGTTTTTTTAGTTATTTGTTCATCATTATTCAAATATAATATTGAGAGAAGGAAATATAAGGCAGAAGAAAGCTTATTGTGTATCAGGTTCAATCATTGACTATTAATAAAGTGGAAGAGTTTGATTTATATAATAGAGATTACCGAATAATAATCAACATTTAGGTTTTAAAATATTTAGGGCTGGCAAAAGGTGACCCAACCCGAGAACCCGACCCGAACCTAACCCGAATTAAGCGGGTTCGGGTTGAAATTTTTGACCCGTTTAGCTAAATGGGTTGACCTGAACCCGACCTGAAAACTAAACGGGTTAGGTTCGGGTTGAAAATTTCAACCCGAAAATAACCCGCCTAACCCGTTTAAATTAATTGTAAAGCCAGACTCACGAAGAGAGAGAGTGTGAGAAAGAGAAAGTGGGAAGAAGAAACTCATATATTAGCCCAATTCATATAATTGAAAATGGAAGTCATTGTTGCGAGCAATCTTAAAGAAATAGAAGAAGAGACATGGAAGACTATACAAAAGGACTCAATAAATTATTGATAAAAGTTATTTGAGCTGAATGCCCCCAATTAATTATATATTCTTTTCTTACATAATTCTCAACTTGCCCACCTATTCTTGAACCTCGGAAGAAATTTGAAAAAATCAAGTTAAACGGGTCGGGTTCAGGTCAACCCGTTTATAAACAGGTCGGGTTTGGGTTGGAATTTCTGACCTGTTTAGGTAAACGGGTCGGGTTCGGGGGTGCTGACCCGTTTATCTAAACAGGTCGACCTGAAGTTGACCCGACCCGACCTAATTGCCAGCCCTAAAAATATTATTAGTATAGTTATTAATATGAAATTCATGTTTTTAATTTTTTTTATTCTGATTGTGTCAATCAAGTTGTATTGTCAATTTAATTTTGATCAGATTTTGTCACACATATGTAAGAAGAGGAAATCATTCCTTAATTTAATATTTAATTGAAATTTCAAAATCAATTCCATTGTTAACTGATTCAATATATATGGCAAGTAGGAAAAAGAAGATATTATTTAATATATATGGCAATATAAATTCATCAAGGTTATATCAGACTTTTTATAAGAGGACACCATCTTCCTCCCCCCTTCACTTATATAATAGAGATTTTCACTTTTGGTGAGCGAATCAAAACACTATTATTAGCAACAAATTATCAAAGATAGCCCAGCTCTAGAAGTAAGTTCATCCTCCAACAGAAAATACATTATGTCATGTATTGCAAACGGCCAAATGAGAAACTAATGCCGAAAGTATTGAAGATAATGATCAAAATGGGTCCCATCAGATATGTATCACCTGAGTATTAGAGAGAGAAGGAAAATGGAGTAAGAGAGTACAAAGCAAGAACAAGATAATGTACTCCCCGAACTTTGAGGGGTAAGCGCAAAATCAGGGTATCCGACTATCCGTCAATTATAAAAAAGAACTTTTCCTACTTTTGTTTCTCAAACAATATTCGATTTTAGGCAATTAGGCCCCAATTGATCCTCCGCATTTCATGCTAGAATTATTGGCTGGATCAATTTTTTTTGGTGTTTAGAGAGCCCACATGACGGATTGACGGATGATGAGAACCGATCCCAAAATCTTCTGGAACCGGGAGAGAAGTTTTAACCAATCGAGCTATCCCTCACTCTCATTGGCTGGATCATCTGTTAGCTCTTTTTTTTAAGGGTATTTGTTAGCTCTAAAATAAGAGCTTTTCAACAATTAACATTTAGGATATTAGTGAGAGTGAGGGATAGCTCAGTTGGTTAGAAGCCTCCCGATTTCGGATCACGAGATCGATTCTCCGCGCTTTGTGTCCAGCTCTCCAAAACACCAAAAAAAAACATTTAGGATATTAGTTGTCTCAATATTTCTTATTAGATTCAATAAATTTATCGATATAGCTTTATGCCGGTCCATTAGCCCTCTTATAGTTTCAAAAATACATGCATAAGATACTGAAACAATTATAAGGTATGTAAGAGATTTGTTTTTCTCTTCTGATACTCCCTCATATCCTTATTGATATTCCTACATACTTTGACTTACACACTTGTCAATGCACATTTTTGGCTATTAATATACTATCTTTGTTTTATTAGATACAACATTTAATTATTTTTGGTCCACTCACCAAAAGACTGATGTTGCATCTAAAAAAACTAAGGTAGTATGTAATTAGTATGTATTAGTAAAAATCATAAAAATTTGATATTACTAATAGGAAAATTTGTCAGAAACAACCTTTCAAATACAAGTTTTTGCGAGAAACAACCTTTTAAAAATATCTGGCAAAATAAGACCTTAAAAATATTTTTTTTTGCGAGAAACAACCTTGACCCATTTACCGGGCATTAACCAAGTATTTTACGGTTTCGACTCACTGAAACCAAACATGGCAAGGCACGTAATCCACATATCTTATGTTTCAACCCAATTTCCCTTCATATACTGATGAAATCAACGTCGGAATATACTTAGTCAATGTTGAAAAATGGAGAAAAACAAGGTTGAAACATACGAGATGCAGTTCACGTGCACTCCACATGTTTGGTTTGAATTAGTCAACGCTGAAAAATGCTTGGTTAATTCCCGGTAAATGGGTCAAGGTTGCTTCTCGCAAAAAAATTATTTTTAAGGTCTTATTTTGCCAGATTTTTTTTAAAAGGTTGTTTCTCGCAAAAACTTGTATTTAAAAGGTTGTTTCTGACAAATTTTCCTTACTAATATACTCATTGAGATGAATCAAATAAGATCCAACGTGACTATATTTTCCTTATATATTGAAAAAAAAAATTAGAAGATTCTATGTAATTCTAAATAGTGTCGAGATTCTAAATAGGAACATCAACAAGGAACGGAGGGAGTATACATACATCTAGTTGAATCTAATCAAATCTTAAGTATGTGTATGGTATGGGTGCAGAAATGTACCCTAACAAGTAGGGAGAGGGGTAAGCGTTAGGAGAATCCACATCCCCAAATTGCTGCAATTGGAGTTTGAACCTGCAACATCATGGTTGTGAGATACAAACTTTTACAATTGGTTCAACTAGTTTTTGGTGGATTTCCATTAGGGTTGCATTCTATTCAACTTATTTGAACTTATATGAAGTTAACTAATTTTAACTTATCAAAACTTAGTTGAACTTATTTATAAGGTGTTAGAAGTTATTGAAACCTGTCAGAACTTATTAAAACTTATCTAGACTTATTTATAAATCTGAAATAACTTAAAATAAGATGAACAAAATAGAGCCTAGTCTAGTTACAAACTTTTTAACAATATAGATCGGGAGTATATATTTGCATTGTACAGAATGACAGAATCCTAGCATTTTGAGATCATTATGGTTGAAGATTGAACATAATTATTTGTTTGATTAGCAATGTAATGGTTGTTTCTTGTTAGAGTACAAGCCGAACTAATCCAACATGGTAGTCAGGTCTGCCTACACAGTTGGGCCAGTATTAACGGGATCTTTTGCGGAGATAATTTTGAAGTATGGATCAAGCCTTGTTGTTGCCCAACGCTTGTGGGCTGATGAATGTATGGGCTATGGATATCGTGCATTTTGTTGCTCGACACTGCAGTTGCGTGCAAGAAAAACGTTGGGCCATAAGTGCGGGTTACCTGTAGCTGAGAAACAGGTGCAAGTTATGTCTGGCAAAGGCTTGTTTCACTGGGCCGGAACATAATGGGCTAAACAATTACTAAAGTGAAAAGTTAGAGGAAAGTGCAAGGATGATTTCTATCATTGTATGTGTTGGAGAGAAGCACATTGGCCAGATGTCAATGCAAATTATATGTGCTCCCAAGCACATTTATTTGCACATGTATCACATATTTTGCTCGAATGAGCAATATATAAGATTTATAAATATAAAATGTGCGGGAATTGTGAAAGGGAACACCTAGTTCCAGATGATTTGAGATGTCAATGAGTTACAAATAATACCTAAGAAACTATTGGTAGTTTTCATATTAGCACTCATTGTAAGACTTTTAATAGATATCTTTAAGTATATACTAAAACTTATTGTAAGAATATTAATAGATATCTTTAAGTACAATAAGGATTTATTCTTAGATAGAACAATCGTAGATAGAAAGTCAGAAAGATCACCATGGTCTCACGATAAATAATTAATGTATTTGTAAATACGCGTCATTTATTCTTTTCTTACTTTTGTTATTATCCTATCTCTAGTATAATTTTGCGCGTCATTTATTCTTTTCTTACTTTTGTTATTATCCTATCTCTAGTATAATTTAGTTGTTGTACAGCTTCTATATAAGGGTTATTAGTTGTGGATTTTTTTGGTGAATGAGATCTCAAGACGTAGATCAAGTTTTTTTTCTTTCCTGACGAAGAATAGTATCATTGATACCAAACTATATGCTGGAATGTAAAATGAATGTAATATAGAAAATGTAGATGTAATCTAATTACAAAAGATTTCCTATCAAAACCGTACCATCAATTAAGATCTTATCCCGGTGAAGTTTGAAATCAATAGATGTGAAATAACATTATATAAGGGGGAAATGACTCATATGGTTAGAAAAATCATATTAAAAACATGAATAACATAAGAATAAGACTCACCTTAAGATATAAATCAAGGATATTTTTCTAAGAGAACAACATGAGGAGAGACTAAAAGGAGTCTAAACTCAGGTTTTTCTAGGACACAGATAGATAAACATTGATCAACTCGTGACATATTACTCAGTGAATTATTAAGAATAGTATCATTGTTAATCAATGTATTAATATATAAATAGTAAAAGAAATAACCATTGAAGTTATTGTTTGAATAGTTCGTCACATATACACAGACAGACTCAATGACATAAGTATGCAACGTTATCTCCTGCATCTTCTTCAAAGTTCGTCGCGATCGGACTGTGTGTTGAGCTTTAAAATTCCAGTGTTATTCGACCATTGTTGCATGGATCACACTCACACAAAGACAACACTAGTAATCAACTCAATTAGTCTTTGATAGATGTTGTATATATTGACAAAACCAAAAAGATGTTTATGAACACTATGTGTACGACTTAATTCTGATGTTGTTGGTAAAATGCTGGTAGGCTACAGAAATCAAACTAACAGTACAACCATTGACTGATTGACATTGTAGAGATTGTAACACTTTCAACTGCTCTCAACTAAAAGTTTTAATTAGATATAACCTTTTGAGTTTTGACTATGCGATAATGAAAAAAGATGTGAGTAATAGTCAAATTCTTTATATTCAATAATGAATCACATAAGTCTTACAGTAGTACATCTTTAGAGAGCTCTACATGTGGTTACTTTTAACTGCTTTCCTCTTTCTTCTTTTTCTGTTTTGTATCACCAACTCCATTTGCTGATCAAGTTGTAGATAAATGACACCACCAACAGTAACTAAAGTTGGTACTAATCCTTCTAAATCTTTTACTAACTCTTTAAAAATACTATTATCTCTATCTCATATTACTTTATATAGTTAGAATTTTACAATGTCCGATACACACCTTTAATCATTTACACCATATTCCATGTCATTCTTGTTGGAGTCTATGTCATTATACATGTTATACAATGAGTTATGGTGTAACATGTTACACCCAAGACGCACTCTAAATTATATAAGTTTGTAAATATTATTGACTGGAGAAAATCATATAATTAAACTAATCTAAGATGAAGAGACTATAATTGACAAATGTATATTAGCCCTTAACCTAAAGTCCTAAAACTTAGCTTTCAATAAATATTCTGCTGTTATATCAATCCATAAATTGTTTTTTCTTACTCTTTTTTTCCCCCAAGTTTTTCGAACTTTCTCATTAGCGCGGTTAGACAACTAATAAGAGCGAATATCCAAAACACCCTCATCAATGAACTATATATATAGTTGTATACTTATATATCACTTCTTATTTAATTGCCTAATTGGACATGTTGATCAAACTACTGGCATCAGAAAAATACAAAATAAATGCAGAAATTAGATACCATTATAGTCACATTTCATTTTCACAAAAGGGTTAAATCCATTGACAACAATTCTGCAAATTTTCTGGTCAGGCTTGTTCATGTCATATGCATTCTTATCACGCTGACGCTTGTGTTACCCTGCAACACAAACAAAAGAAGAAACTAGCTATGCTAATGCTATGTTTGTCTACTGCATAAAAACCTCCGCTCTTATCTTTTCAAATCAACTGTTACCTTTTTTTTGAGTGAGTTTTCTCATCACATATCACAATTCACACGTTGAAAACTTACCCAATCAAAAAATAAAGGGTAAAAAGTTGAGACAAAAAAGTAAGTGTTATAAAGAGTTGTAGGCTTTTACCTAAAAGATGAACATGGTAATCAGAACCCACACGACTTTTTTTACCATTCTTTATAACAATTTTTACCCATGTTTGTCTGTTAATCCTACATTCTTCAAGAGAAAGCTGCACTTTACTCTTTTCTTTTTATTTTTTTTAGGGTTCTTTGACAAGTATGACAATTTTTAGATGGTAAGTGGCAATGGGGAATGGCAAACTTATGGGTCCCATTTTACTATAGTGTTAAAGATCACTTTTGTAATAAGTAAACTCCTTAATATGAAAACTAGAGTTATGCTTGCTTAAATGGTACAATTGATATTACATGCTTAGACAAATTTCCAAACTCTATTTGTACAAAAGTATCTACTTGCATAACTTAATGTTAGCAAACTCGAACTAAACTTGGTTAAAGGCACTATCAATATAGTTGAAGTTGAATTGAATCACATCTCACGCGTCTTTTAATTCTATTAGTAGTAGGTAAACTACCTGCCCACCCAATAAAAACCCTATTAATATTGATAGTACTAGTTCAAACTAATCAAAGAAACTAATAAGACTAAATAAATTAGAATTTCAATGTATGATTATTCAGTAACGAGACAGTTGAAACCCAGAGAAAGTCGGTCAAATGTTGACATAAACGAAGCGTATTAAATGCAACGCACTGATTCTCGTAACCTGCATTCACTCAGATCAAGAATTAAATTATCTTATCATCACGACTAAACAAGCTCATATATTGGATCATCTAAACAACACTAACCCAAATAAGACAATCTTCATACTAATAATTGATTTCGAATGTGTAAATTTTAATAGTGTACTTAACTCATATCAAAATATTCTTATGGTATGTAGAGTACTAGAGCTCAATGTGCATAAAAGATAAATCTATGTTTTGTAAAAACATAGACAATCTTAAACCCCATAATAACAACCCAAGTATAAATCTCCGATATTATCTAAAAATCGACAACAATGACGACGACAACAACAACAACAAAAACCTAGTATAAATCTGTACATAAACCAAAAACAACCCTCCGCAATCTCCAGAGTTCCCTAAAACACAATAACAACAACTCTATATTAATCTTTGAAGTTATCCCAATCCGATAACAACAACCCAATATAAATCTCCGAAGTTATCTAAAACTAGATAACAACAAATAAGTATAAGGCCATATTCTTTTGGGCTGAACTGAACTGAAACTGTGAGAGAACTTAAATGAACTGAAACTGTGAGATGAAACTGATAGAACTGAAGTGAGTTGAGTTGAACAGAAACTGTGCCCAAAAGAACATGACCTAAATCTTTGAAGTTAGAGGTAAGTTATTGAACAATCTAGACAAAATATGGAGCTTAATAATGTAGATCTGATTTACTAAAGATAGTAAAAACATTTGTAGAGAAGATGAAACCCTAGGAGAGAGAAAACTAAAGAAAAAAAGAGTGAAAGATTCTAAAAAAGGTGAGAAGGAAAGTAGATCTAAAGAAAAATCACACACATAGGAAGACAAATCCCCATAAAAATTTCATAATGATAAGTGAAATGATGATAAAAAAAGAGTAAGATTCAAATCTGACTGACAAAAAGAAGAATCCCCCGAAAAAAACTGGCAAATATTTCATGATAACACATATGATAAGTGAGAATATCCAGTAAATAACAAATCATACTAGTAGTAAGTAAAATTAAATTTCAACAGAGTAATGATGAAAAAAACTTTTTCTGAACCAAGTCTATTTTAGAGAGAGAAAGAAATATAGGGTCCAAAATCTTCATCATTACACCAATCTGCAATGTAATCCCAAAACCTTAAAATTATTCAACCAACCAAAACTGCCAAAAAAACCTCTGCAAAACAAAATCTTTAAATTCTCAGAAAAAATAAAATAAAAGAATGAAAAATTACCTTTAGTACCCAGAAAAAGAAAGGAGGTGTTTGGGAAGCAGAGAAAATTGGGGGGAATGAAGCCTGGTCCGACGACGTTATAAGAAGTGAAATAGATCTACATCCAAACAAGTCCTCGAGCCAGCCAACATTCCCCCTCAACTCATATGCTTCCTCTTCTAAAAGCTTTTTAAAGTTTTGATTTTTATGTTGTTTGGGGAATTTTTACCCCCAAAAAAATCGGCTATCTTCAAGGGGGAGGAGAGAGAAAGAGGAAAGAGAGAGAGAGAGAGAGGGGGAAGATGAAGAAGGGTGAGTGAGAATGAGGGAGAAGCGGAATGTGAGGGGGGTGGTTATAATAACAGCGGGACCAGGAGAGAGAAAGTGATACTCCCTTTGGATTTTTTTTTTTTTTAAGAACTCAAAAATTTAACATGGCATAATAAAATTAAGAATTTTCAAATATATACAAATTAATTAATTAATGGTGTAATATATGTCGTATTATAAGTAGAGATATTATTGATTGAAGTAAAATTCAGATGACATGTGTATCTTTTATGTGATGAGTGGCGCGCTTATATAATTGTGGGGAACTATGGACTTATTTTCGCCCGGTTCAGTTTCCTCAATCAATTCCTCTCAATCCCAAAAGAACGTCGCTAAAAGGATCCTTATATTAACATAGGCCCTGTTTTGGCAATTAGCGGATAGTTATTAGGCTAGGCGATTGTAGTAGGCGATAGATGATAGGCGATTGTATTAATTGATTTGACTAGGCGGTTGTATTATCTGTTTATATAAAGGTGTTTGGTAAGTAGGCGATAGTTGATTCTACATAATTGTATAAAATGACCAATAAGGACATGCATATCTATTGTTGTACCTTTTATTATTTATTAATGTAATTTTCAACGACTTTTGGACATAATTGTAATTGATCCATTCATTTCCAAACCTCTAATGTCAAAATGCTCTCCTCCCAGCTTTTTTAAAAAGAACTTTTTGTGCTCAATAAGCTAATTGAAACCTCTCTTTACCAAAAACTCAAATTAGAGGATTGACTAGTCAAATATAATCCGGTTATATGAGTTCAAACCTCTAATTTTACATTAAACCTCTCTTTATCAAACAAGGCCATAGTATCCGTTATTAGACCTTGTTTTGTTTCAACTTTTTTTCAGGCCTTATAAGAAAATTTAAGTTCAAATAAGTTAAGATAAATTAAGATAGTTTACATAAGGTCTAATAGGTTTAATTTAGCAAAAATAAGGTCTGACACAATCACAAAATAAGTTGTGACAAGAACTAAGTTCAGATTAAATTCACATAAAGTTTAATAAGGTCCAATAAGTTCGTGTTAGTTCAATCAAGTTCAAATGAGCAAAAAAAGATGAAAAAGAACGCGCCCGAAACCTCCAAGTATTAATATTAACCTTAATAATATATTTTAGTAACATTGTACGTATTATAATCGTAACTTCATTTATATTAATTAATAATTCATATCATACTATTGTGTGATACGTCATATATACTTTCTCCGTTCTAAAATAAATGAAATACTTATCATTTTAGGCCGTTTAATTTCAAAATAAATGAAATGTTACCGTATTTGGTACTTACTTCAATCTATCTATTATCTTTTCATCATATCGGTCCCTAGCTCTTTTTCTTTGTATCTCTATTTTTTCAGCTAAATCTTCGTATTAAGACCTTACGTTTTATTTCAAATGGAACGGAGGAAGTATAAGAATGTATATGTGAAAAGAAAATGATGGATTACTTGCATTACTATGTACGAGTAACGAATAGTTTTGTTATTTGTAAATAAAATAACACAAAAGGTGAAAAAGGATGAAGGAAAAAGACAAAATAGAGCAGGACAGTTGAAGCTGGGCAGGTAGTATGAGGAGAGGGTCCCCCACCATCTTTATCTCTAGAAATGACCACGACCTTAATTAGCCTTGATCTCATTCATCTCATGCATTCATTCAATTTTGGCTTCAGTCACTATACATACTTCATATTTTATTTCTTCTTTACAACATGCTCTACTGTCACTAGATCACCATGCTGTTAGAAAAAGGAAAAAGAAAGAAAGCTTAAGTTGATGGAAATTGATTTTTAAAGATCTTGAATTCTTGATAAATATATATTGACTAAACTGATACTATTACTTTTTTAAAATTATTGTTTTCTGTTGACCACAAGTGAAATTTACTACTTAAAAAAAATCTACTGAAAATTATTTGTATAAGTTGCAAAGCGTAAGGCCTTAGTTTTGGAGTAAGTGACATATTAAAATGATGATAGTACGTGATTAGTAGTACATATGATCTAAAGTAGTGTAACTTTTTACAATTTGTATGGGGTTTATTATCGCGACATCCGTCGAGTAGGTTTACATTCTCTAAAAAATGTACGAAAGATCTGCATGAGACATTCTGGAAATAAAGTGGTCATGAATGAACAAACAGTATAATAAGACATTTTAAAACGTAACATCATTTCATAATTTCACTTTTTGTCCGTACTTTGCATTTATTATTATTATTATTATTATTATTATTATTATTATTATTATTAAATTATTATTATTATTATTATTATTATTATTATTATTAGTATCTCATTCATTAGATTAATATCATATATATCAGTTTTGAGTTGTAGGGAGTGAAGAAAATACTTTTATGAGGAATCCTAAATGAATTCTTTACCTTTTGTTATCAAAATTTTTCTCATTTTAACAAGAAAGTTAACTTTTTTTCACTGTACTAACATGATAGTGGAAACCAGATTCTATGATCAATGAGAGGGCTAAATCATACTAAGCTCTTTAATATATTTAATGCTAACATCAAAATAAAGTAAAAAAATGATGCATGGATGGTGTCATCAAATCAAATCATAGCAACTTAATTAAGAAGAGAAAACAAGGAAGAAACAGCCAGAAAAACACCTAGACATAAATAGCTTCGGTTGAACGGAGTGGGGATGAGTACAGACTAGATAGGATCTAAATTTATGGCGTAATGCCGTAACATATCATTCAGTGTCACTTAACTACCTTTTCTCTTAATTGTATGTAGAGAAATTTATTCATTATTTGACCCTAAATTTTGGATGCACCACCTCAAAAAATTTAACCAACTAAAGTTGTTTCAAGTCCCGTATTTAACCACCTAAGTAATGAAACGCCATCAATATATTTGTGAAAAAAGACTAGCTACTTACCTTATATGACTCCCTTCGTCTTGAAAAATTAGCTTATGCATGTTTTTACTGCCAAAGGCCCAAATGTCAATGTACCTCCAATTTTTAAGAGCATCACTAGTTCATTTACAAGATATATATAATGAATAAAAAATATTTTATGTTTAACAGCTAGGTTAATTTTTTCTCCCGCCTTGTATTGTGATAAACCTATCAAATAGATCATTTAAGTCAGATATTGGTTATATAATTTTATTTAATTTGGTTCGCTTGAATTATTGCTTCAATTTTCGCTTCTTTAGTACTCATTTTTGGCCTTCAAGGTTGGGTTGACTCAACTTATTAGAGGCTTTTAAGATGACCTTCATATATTTATTTTTTTTATTTTAATGTGCCCTATATACACAACTTTGTCTTATAGTATATTTTATATAAATTTCATCTTAAATAACAAGTCTTAATAAGCACAACCATTCAATGACATATCCAATCACACACGCGTGCATTCTAACTTTAAATGAAATCATGTTAAATTTCTTTGATTTGCCTACCTAAATTAGGTTAATATTGTACACATATATATATATATAACTTGTAACAAATATACTGACATAAAATCTGCATAAAGTGATATCAAATATGTATAATTTGATAACAATCATGCATAAACTGATAATAAATTCATGTAAACTGAACTTGACATAAACCCGTCTGAATAATGAGATGGTCCCAGCCAACAAGTTTTTTCATTTCTATGATAGAGGGTGCATAAAAACCTTGTTTGGCAACATCTTTTCAAATAATTTTTAGAATCTTGACCTTGTTGAAGCTAAACTATGTTACTAAGGTAAGGTGAAAGTGGTGCACCATGGACATCAGTAGTATTTAAGGTATATATCCTCTAGATATGCTCTCTTCAACTTATTCTGACTAATTTAGGCTTCTATTACCATTGTTTCCAGTTGTAAGGGTCTGTTCTCTTCGGCATAAAACAACTGAACAACTGAACTGAACTGAACTGAATTGAACTGAACTGAACTGAACTGAATTAAATTATAACTAATAGTAATGAATAAATATAAGAATTGAATTGAACTGAACTGAACTGAAAATAAGCTGGGGAGAACATGCCCTAAGATTATTGATTGATGTATAGAAAACTTTCCAAACATATCAATCATTGTACTCTCTCCATCTCATTAAATAAGACATGCACAATATTTGAGATTTAACTTTCACCGTTAAAATACGCTCAATACATATTTATAAGTATTGTATTATTGGTCACCTAAAAAAAAAGTATTGTATTATTGGAGGCTTGCATGCATTGTATTTAGAAACAGAGAGAAATATTCACTTATTTAATATGCAAATTGTTATGTACTCCCGGACCTAGAACCGTGTGCTTCAAAACACATTTTTTGTATATTTGTCACGTACTTTTCTAAATAAGTAAAATAAAAATGTGTACAATATATATATATATATATATATATATATATATATATATATATATATATATATATATATATATATATATATATATATATATATATATATATATATATATATATATTCTTTTTACTCCAGAAATTTGAACATGGCTATAATTAATGTGAAACAACTCCACACACCATCAAAAATAATTGCCAAAATCCTTGAAATTACTCCATAACTTGATTTGAAATTTGTTGACAGAAAAGAATATCGGGTTACGCCACATTGGTTTACCCTAGAAAATTCAAAAATGTCACTATACAAGTACACAGATCACAAGTTCACAGGAAGTGTTGGAGTAGTTTTTTTTTTTTTTGAATAAGAGTGTTGGACTTGGAATAGTAGTTAATGAAAGGAAGGGAGACATTAATTATATCAAAGACCATAAAAGAGCTGTGAATTGTACTATGATCAAAATTTAATGTGACCATAAATTAGAAATAAAAATTAAATGAAATCGAGGGATCAAAGTAAAGAGGTAGCTGCAACTAAGTCAGAGGAGTGGTTGGCTTATTTATCTGTCCCATAATAGTAACATACATTTAATATTGGAATGTTTACAATGTTTAAGATTATTCGATCCTAAATTAGGATCAATAATAGATTTAAAATAAATTAAAAATTAGTACTACACTTTTAGGTGAAGGAGGTGGAAAAAGGAGAACCCTCGATTGCCGCGCCTTTTTAACGCCGGGAAAAATTCTCAAGACTCATCCATTATCGACAGATAAGAGTCTTTGGGTCCATCTCCTCCTCCCCACCTCACTCTCCTTTTCTTTTTCTAGATGAACTTTTTCTGTTATACTACTAAATAAAAACAGGAGAATATAAATTTGGTTAGTTTGTATATACAATTATAATATACCAACTGGGGTTGGCGTGAGTGGTTAAGGGCCTCTCGCTCCTTAACCAAGGTCTCGGGTTCGAGCTTTGGGTATGGAAAAAAACCGTTGGGAGGGATGCTGCCCTTCGAGGTACCCATGTAAACTCCCGTGGGAGATTAGTCCATTCGCCGAAGGCGGTGGGAAACTCCTCGTAGTAGGACAAAAAAAAATACAATTATAATATTATTTTCAATATTTTACATGGATCTTAATAGAAATATACTAGTATATATTTGGACTCCATTTGATTTAATCTAATTGACTAGCTAACTTAAAACTACAAGAAATTATATTATATAACCTTCACAAACACAAATAGCATAATTATTACATGATCGAGACACACAAGTCACAATTTCTATGGACGATATTGCATCATAAACTATTACAAGGTTCCATATGAGTTTTGCGGTGTATTACGGTCTTGATCATTAGCTTTGTTTGGACTAGACTAATGGTTCAAAACTTGAATATGACTCGTATTCATGGTTAGGACTTAGGAGTTTATATAAGATTAATCACTTCTCTCCTATTGGTTTTGGGTAGATGTTTTAATCTCCATCTCAGAATTGTATGTGCACACATTTTTCAACTTTGTGCTAAACCTGTGCAGAATTGTCCTTCTTACAGATAATTTATTGTCGTTTACAATACTTAATTATTTTAAGAAAATTATCAAATAAATGGTTGCTAGAATACATACTCTTCATGTGGTAGGTTACATGCATGGACTAAATGGTTGCTTGTTGGATTACCATCAGAGTCGTCTTAATTTACCGCTTATATCAATTATTTTGAGTAGTCTTATATAAGCCTCATATACCTATACATAGATTGTTTTTAACAATTGAAACCGATCATTCAATTTCTTAGATAATACACCATATTGTCCTAATTTCTAGAAAATTTTACCTAATTGTATAAGTTTATATATTTCTAAGGTTATATTTCTCTCCACTTGTGTGAGTGAAGTTTCATAAATTAACCAGTTAAAAGTCGAATGCATCTGAATTTGCTCAAAATTTAGGGGATATTATTATCCTTATATTTTATTTTTCTTAACCTAACCATCATGCACGGATAGAAGAAGGTCCATTTAAAACATACTAATTAGCATATCATACGTACGTGACTTGAAGCTATGTAGGGCAAAGTACTATTCTTAATTTACCTGAAAACTATGGCATAAGGCTACTTGCTCTAGCCTTCGGGTCTTAGGGACCACGAAAATATCAATGCCACTGCCCAAATGATGTATACAGGACTTGTTATGTAAATGGTATAAATCAACTGAAAATGATATTACATTCTTTTTTGGTAAATAAATTAATACCTCTCAGATGCATGCATGGTCAGCAATTGATATTTTTTTTGGTTCCTAATTTTTTTTGAATTGCAATCTAGGGTTTTTCAAAACATATGCCTATTCGGATCATCTTATACTTTCTTTTATAAAAATTGCATCACTTTTTTTTTGTAATTTAATTCATTTCATTAAAACTCATAATAGAGTTTTAAAAATTGCAACACTTTAATTTGATTTTATCTCCTACAATATATTTCTTTGACCGTTAATATATTCAATTACATAATATTAGTGAATTAATATCAGAAAGTTGATATAAACGAATATAAATGATATACAATTTGACAATATCTTTGTTATATATTTAAGCAGATATTGTCCTAATAAAAAGCTACAATTTTGATGATACCGATGAAGTACTACAAGCTAAGTTTTATGAACGAACATAACTACATTTACCCAGTAGGTAGATTACCCGTTCCTAAGTTGCTGATGAATTGAATTTCCACCATGTATTAAATTCGATTAGTAGTGGGTAAAACTACTTATTAGATAAACCAAGTTTTGTCCGTGAAAATCATAAATAATTAGGTAGACTTCGATTTCATTAGGCAACTCAATTAGTTATCTGAAAGGGATTTCCTTATAAGTTGATATTAAAGCATAGGACCTAGTAATCTAAGATTCTAAGTTCACATTTTGAGTTATGACAACTGTTAGTTTAACATACAATTATTGATTTGGTCATTTGGAAACGGAGCAGTAAATTGACTGGAGAGGAAGACAAAATTGAAAATTCACTTGGAATTGTAAAGTCAATTTCAAAAGAGGACCTTTAGGTGAAAAGAACTTTTAGAGTTTATTATATACATTACTCCTATATCAATAGCCTCATGTTTCTCTTGATACGTCCATTTTTATTACTGTACAAGTAGTCTTTACTATAGGAAACTGAAATTGAGAACTTTTTATTTTGAAATTTATTTTCGCCATAGTTACAATTAATGTGAATATATGATGTGAACTACGCCCACCTTTAACTTTTTCTTCCCTTCATTCCCTTGGTACGTAGGCCTTATAATCATCTTTTCACCTTAATCATTTTACCTCGCTCAACGCTTAACTTTGACTTTCATAAGAGTCTAGTGTCTTTTACGACTTTGAATTTTTCTTACTTTATAATAGGTCCATCTGTATTCGTACAATGCAAAATCACAGATTTTCAATAGTTAAAAGTTATTATACTAACCTTAACGTTGTTTTAATTTTCGAGCCATCAAGTTTAAAAATCATCAGTCAATTAATTTGACTAATTTTTTATTCATTATAGGACATGTTTATATGATTGAAAATCAAAAACCAAAAACAAAAACCACAAAACCGACCTAACGTTTATGAGCCATCAAGTTAGGGGATTTTTTTTTTCCTTACATGATCTTAGAATTCATCATCACTAAAAATAGTGATAGTGTATGTCCTATGTAGTTCTTTATATTGTTGTTCCTGATTGACCCATGTTTATTGTATACATGTGAATTGTCCCACATTGGAGAAAGATGAGAAAAAGTATCATAATATAAGTTAGAGGAGCTACTTTTACTATTACCAATTGGTTTTAGTATGTAATCTCCTTTGGGTTTGTATGTGGACCAAACTCTCCTCCTTATTGGGTTGCCCAAGCCCATTTAAGTTCTATCACCTTTCTAGTTGTGTTCTATAAATAGTTGAGAGAAGCTACTATAATATAAGCTAGAGGAGTAACTATGAATTATTCTATAGCAGATAAAACTTTGATCACATGCCGCAAGTAGTTTTTTTGCTCTCATCTCTCACGGATTTCCTCCGCCTTCCTCCATCTCTATCAAGATTATTATATCAAATTTCAAGATTATTATGTATTTAACAAAGTGATCAAGATTAAAAAGAAAACTTGAACTATAATCCATAAAGGAACAAAAAATAATAACTTGGTATCTTTTAGTGCAGTTTATTTTGACTTGTTTTGAAAAACCATAAGGTAGGATATGTTCATAACTTCATATAAGTCTATATAACTTCTTATTATAAGTGTTATGCAATAAGCTTCACTTGCAACTATAATAAGTCCGATCGAGACAAATCAAATTCATCTCATTCTCACTTTTTTTTTGAGGGGAAAAGCAAATTTGTATTACTCCAAAATTAAGTTATCCATGAGTACATAAGGAGCCACCTCTAGGGGGTAGTGGTTCTCCCAAACTTGCTCAACACCAAACGGAATTAATCTAGCAAGATAATGAGCTACAAAATTACCCTCCCGCTTAACACGGCCACATACAAGAGAATTAAAACTAGCACAAGAAGATAAAATGTCAAAGAGAACTCCATCTAAATCAGAAAGAAAGATTGCATTCTTAGATATGCGGTTGATCACTACTTAACAGTCGGATTCCAGTATCACATCTCATTCTCACATAATGTCTTCATTGCACAACGGCTACATTCTTTTCCTCATTCTAAGACAAACGACATACAAAATTAATGAATATGGACATGGTGAATGTGGAGTGTACATCAAAGTGACAAACGGAGAGGACGATTCATGGCTCCACATTTCAACGCTCTTTTGCCAAATTGAATACAGTAGTAGTATTATTATTTTTACCCAAATTTACAGTTTTTATATTTCTTTTATAAACTAAACAGTACATTTTCACCTCGAAAATTGCGTGTTTTTAGTGCATTTTCTAGCTAGTAAAAAATGGAAGAAGGGCCGAAAGAAACAACACGTAAATGTCAAATCCCCTGCATCTCCAGCACAGCTTGTCTAAGCTACTGGCACTTTACTCCACAAAAAGCAACCTCAAAATCATACTTCTCCTACGTACCCAATTATTTAATTAATTCCTTGATTGTCATCATTATTCTTAATTAATTTACTAGAACAGTTTACTAACTACAACGTTGTCGACACTCTTTTTGTCTCTTTTGCATTTTGTTGATTGTAGACTTGTAGTTGTAGGTTGTACCACTAATATCAAGTACTTTAGTAATAAGAATAACAACTGGAGCATGCATAAACACACCATTTTATTTGAACTTATGAGCTTCAAAATGATGAAAACAGCAACAACCTTGACCATATATATACACATATTTATTATTTATTTAGTTAGTAACAATGAAATTACGTTTGTAATTGTTTATAAAGTATCATTTTACGTATAAAAATCTTCACAATTTGAAGTTTGTGATGGATTAATTTAAGTGAAATATATATATTTTATATAAGAAGAACAGACTTGGATTAGCACCCTAATTTGAGGGTCATGCTAAAACATCTTTGCCGATGATAAAATTTTAAATGAAATATGAACTCGTTCGAGGCTTACACATATACACTGCAAAATTTAACTATTACCTATCTAAAAAAGTTGAGTCTTGAGTTGAAATTTGCATTTATATCTAATGTCAAGACCTAGTGGCCCGGGTTAAATTGGTTACACAAACTTACTTCCTTCCTTCTTAATTTAAAGGGTCTCATGGAAAAGTGCTGAAATGTAACTTCATCCATTGAAACTCAAGATTGTGGACCAGAAACCATTGGTTAATTCCACTAGAAACTTCATGGTTGCTGTATGAGTTTTGATAGTGATTAGTGGTATCATACATTTCATTTAAATAATGATTTTAATTGAAATAGAGAAGAGTTGTGACGAGGCATCAAAAGATGTACTTTTGTAAGCAGTGACAAGTAAAGGATATATTATGCAAGAAGATTGACCTACTTAATAATATGTACCCAAAAGAAACGACAATGAGTCAGATTTGGATCGAAATCTTCAAACTTTATATAATTGAATGTATGTATTTCATTTTAGACTTAAATATTTTTAATTAGATTCATATTTATTGATTTAAATCAGATCGGATTTTATTTCCTCTTATAGGGTTCGAATTAAGATAAATTCAGAGTATATATGTTACCACTTTAGACCACAAATAACAAAATTTTAGGATTAATTATTCTTTATTCTCTTGATTTTTGATAATTCAAATATGATGATCTTGTTATAACGTAATTTTGATATTATTGTATATCATTTCATGAGGGGAGACTAATGACCGGATATATGAGATCTTATATAAACTCCACCTCCTATGAGATTCAACTTATATACCCTTTTTTCGAATCAAGTCAGATTCGGACCTGATTTGGCTTGAGTTGCCATTCCCGAGACACATGTGTTAATGCACACTTCTTCTTCTTCTTTAAAAAAGGCCTTTGTTACATTCAAATATATCTCAAAAAAGTCTATATATTATCTCAACTTTTTTTTAAAAAAAAGTTCCACCAGAACCTAAAGGTCAATGATGGGGTTCATGATCACATGCTTTATTGTGTTTTTCCAGTTAATTGAACATGTAATTCAATTGTTTTTAATAGAAAAAGAAAGAAACCTTGAGCAAAGGAGTAAGCAGGAAAGCAAGGGGGTCTCCACTCGAGAAGATGAGAAAATTGAAGGGAAAAGGTGAGGCAATACTCTCTTTTCTCCTGACTAACTTTTTGACACTGCAAACTGCAAGTCAATTAGGAGAAGATTGTAGCGGTAATAGTACTAGTATTTTTGCTTTTACCAAATTTTAGTCTACGTTTATGTAACGTGTACAGTTTAGTTTTGTATTTCATCGAGAAACTTTACAGATATATACTCCGATTAAGGAAAAACCCATGTACACACCCAAGTTAGGTTTACATCCCAATTTTGTTCAACTCTGGAAATTCAAGTTTCCTACATACAGCCTACACTCAAGACATTCATAATTGATTTTGTCTAAATTCTACTATAAGTCTATAATATATATGTGATCGAAGTCACTACTCCCTAGTCAGAGTAGGGTCCCGTTCTTTTGGTGGCAGAAACCGAAAACTAACCGAACCGAACTGAGAGAGTTCGAACACGGTAGAGAGTGTCGAACCGAACTAAACTGCGAAACTTAACCGAAGTGATAAAAAATTCTCCTCGAGAAAAAAAACATTTTATTAATTTGATAAATGTGATACATATATTTTTAGAAACTATTTTAAGAGTTAACAATAAATATTTATCTCGTTGATTAAATTTCACCCAAACATTTCTCATTAAAAAATTAATTAAATTAAGGACCTTTTGTAAGATAAAAGGTCAAGGCAAATCTTACTTTTTTGGAAACCCATAAAACGTGCAAAAAAACATTGTAATTTGTGAAAGTAGTCAAACAGTGATTAGGTTATTTTACCCCCTCCCTTTGTTTCTTCCTTTGTTCTTCATCAGTATAGGCGGAATCTGACAATTTGACATGACTTTGAGTCTATGTGTTTGTTCATCCCAGATGCAGTTAATACCGGATAAATCATAATTCATTAGCAATCATGTTCATAAATTTCTTGAAATTTAATTAGTAAATCATCATGGTTACATTTGGAAGCTAGGAGTGCCTAAGACATCATTAAATGTTATCCTGTTACTTAAATGGATGACTATGTTAATCAACATGTTTATAGATTTGACTAAGTTAATTATTATTCTACTAAAATTGAAAAGTATTGGTATACTGTACTCGTCTTTGAAAAATTATAGTTTTGATATAACTTTTGGTAGTTGATATGATATGTTTGAAAAACTAAATAAATTAGGTGATAGGATCAATGTAGTATTCGGAGTATCTTTAGAAGGTGACGTATATGATATATATCATTTTTTATGCCGCAAAAACAAAATTGTAGATAAATTTTTAATTCTTCAACTAATTGACAACTAGTTTTATCACACACTAAATTGATTTGAAACTAGGTTGGACAGAGTTACCTCTAAGGCTCTAACATGCTAATATCTAACAACTAGTAACAAGATAGTGTCTTATGGCTCCTAATGGGGAATAATAAGGTGCACAAATTGTATTGATGAAGAATTGAGTTTCAATTTTATGGTTCGGTGTAGTGTTCCATTCAACTTATTTGGAATTAGTTGATCAAGCACACCCTTAGACTTTAGACGTTAAACTTGTTCCATGGTTTACAAGACATGCAAGTTGATTTTTTAATTTACGCCTTCCATTTCTATTATTATAATTGTCCTTTTGCTTTTCTATTATTAGATAAATTATGAAAGTTGATAACTTTAACCTACATATTAGAATGAATCTAAGATCCCACCACTACAAAAAAACTGCTCTATAGCAACGGAAAGAATCCGTCTCTAAATCAACACATTCCGTCGCTATATGAGTTTAGAGACAGAATTAGGGACGGATCAAACCCGTTGTTGAAGGCCTTGTTGCTAAATTGAATTAGGGACAGATTTTTATCAATCAGTCTCTAAATTAGAGACGGATCCATATCCGTTGCTGAATCCGTATCTAACAATTAGAGACGGATTGTAAAAATCCGTCTCTAACTTTAAAGACGGATTGTAAAAATCCGTCTCTAACTTTAAAGACGGATTGTAAAACTTAATATGCAGTAAGGACCTTTGGAAAGAAGGTGTGATTTTTTTTAGATGTTCCTTTTTTTAATTTAGGATAATGAAAAAAAGAAAGAAAAATAAATTAGAAACGCAGCTTATATTTATGTCTCTAAGTTAGAGACGGAACTTAACAATCCGTTTCTAAATTATATTTAATCTTTTTGACATAATGTTTGGATTAATTGGCAAAATAAACCAGATACGGAATGTAAAATTCCGTCTCTAATTTATAGACGGATTGGAAATTCCGTCTCTAAACTAGAGACGGATTGGAAATTCCGTCTCTAAACTAGAGACGGATTGGAATTATCCGTCTCTAAATTGATTTAGCAACATATTGTAAAATTTCCGTTTCTATTTTAGAAACGGATACGTGTCCGTCTCTAACATTCCGTCGCTATATAAGCTTTTTTTTGTAGTGCACATGATATTGTTTAGTGGAATATTTAGTGTTAAAATACGGTCAAAGTTAATAAAGTTAACTTTGAAAAATCAACGAGATAAAACTAATACAACCAGAGGAAGTATGTCTAAGACAGTCTAGTTTCATCGTTTCAAAAAAAATAAGATTTGTCTAATATCGTAATAATATATGTCCATTGAGCAATTTGAGGAAAAGGTATTGGGCTTGAGCTTGAAGTTTTTCTAATGGTTTAAAAAAACTGAACATGGACATAATAACTTTCAGCCCGTTGCTGCCAATTTGCAAAAAGAACATTAAGCCCATTACAGGCCTTAGGTCAATCGTATGGACTTTTTACATGCGCCAATTTAGCCATGTGACTAAAGCAACCGAATTCTGGGCCATGGTATCGATATGTAGTTGAAGCTTCCGTCTAAACCTCAAATTTCTGGATCTTGATTGTGGGCTTCCGTTTACTAGAAACCACATGCAATATTCAGCAAAGTTTATTCTCCATAGGCCCATTCCACATTGAATTTTGTTTTAAGTATCTCACTATAGTTGCAACACACCACTCCTGATGACATAACTTTGTTATTCTTGATCAATACCAGTCCTAACTGTGTTAGGAGATCTAGCAAGATAAGGATAACCTATACATAATATATCTAAATCCGAATTAAATTTTAGTCTTAAATATGTAGAGAATATATCCTAACTATATTCTCTATCAATTCTAATAATCTTTCTATCTTTTAATCAAAGTCGAGACATATAATTATAATTTAGAATTATAAATTATCTTTACATACTTCCTCCAAAGTTACCATATTATTTCTTTCTAGAATATTTAACAATAGATGATATTTCTATTTTCAGTAAATTACTATATAAAGAAAGTCTTATTTTATTATTAATGTACACAGCTTATGTTTCACTTTCTCGCCCTGCTTGGTTCATGTGTCATTTACAAATGTTGCAAGTATAAAAAAACAGAGGAAGCATATGTTAATTGGTGTTATTAAGGGTCTTTTCTCTTCGGCATAAAACAACTGAATTGAATTGAACTGAATTGAACTGAAATGAATTATATTATAACTAATAGTAATGAATAAATTTAGGAATGCGAACCGAACCGAATCGAACTAAAATAACGAAAATAAGTTGGGGAGATACCTAAGGCTAATGTATGTATCTTTCGCGTGACACTCTTTCTTATTCAATAGGTTTCAATTCATGTCAATAGAATATGGTTACTATAACGTCTATAAGTTTTGAATATTCAACCTCACGTTAAAAGTTAAACATGAATTACATTATAAGAAGGGGGGGCCGGGGGGATGTAACATGTAAACTAAGGATTCCGAGAGGCAATAGATACGGGACCTAGTCCTATACCTTTTTTCTTCTTTTTTGAAGTCAACAATTATACAAACCCTTTGGGTCTAAAATCACAAACTCTTACCCATATCCACAGGGTCTGGCAGCTTTAGCGTAAGGTTTGGGTCAAATGAATTTTTTTTACATGTAAATAAAGTGCAACAAAACTATTAAAGTAACAGAAAATTAGCATGTTAATACAAATAATGAGCCTAAAGGTCATACGAAACATCCTAGATCCATTAGTTTTAAATGGTTAAGTACACAAGTATATAAAACATAAAAATACTTGATGGTGAGTGAAATAAAAAGAGATTCGACAATTGGGTTAAATAGATCCAATCAAATCTAATAAGTTCGGTTTAGATTAGTTCGAAACAATAAAGAGATCAAATCTTACTAAACTCATAGAGGCCGGGTCTATCACGTGATGCATCTTTTATGAGAACTATGATTAATAAATTTGTTGATATTATTAATATATAAGGTGAGGATTTAGGAACTTAAGATATGTTATTTTACTATGTATGCAAGTGGTCAAGTGGGTCTATGGGTACGGTAGGGGCAAGGTTTAGATTTGGACTTATATGGTACATACTACTGCAGTAACATATCGGACTATGGATTCTGAACTAGTAGAATAATTTCACTATTTCATAATCATGCTTATTCATGACTAATGAATGAGAGGACCAGACAACCAAAATTACTTCAAACATGGATGTACCATGTACGTCACTATTTGCTAGTAGGTCTTCAACAGGCTTCTAAAGAACTGTTGTATAGCACGAGTTACGGTCCTAACTCCCAACTCCTAAAATATGGTCCCAATTGTCCACTGGGGAGATAGGGTGACTTTATGTGGATTGAGAGCAGTGGTTTTGTTATTTTTATTTTTGGCTTTCATTAGGGTTAGCATACCTATGGCCTATGGTAGAGTCACATAGTGCTACACAATTATAATTTTTTGCTGTGAGAAATTAATTGCGTTTCTTGAAGCTTTTGTTTATGACCATCATAGAATTTCATGAAAATCCTGTGATGTGGTCATAAATAAAGATGAACATTGAGATGTAGTATTGCAAAAATAATTTCATATTTTAAAATGTGGCTCCAGAATCATTCTAATCCATTAGAATTTCATAGTCATATTTACTATGATTATTATAAAAATTTTAGTGAATGAAAAGAAAAACCCTAGATTCTCTATTGATGTCATTTTATAGACTATCCTTTCCCGGCCCACAACACTTTTAGTATCAGGATTGTTATTTGTAAATCTAATTACACTTGACAGAATCGATGGATACGTGATTAGTTATTGTTCCACCCAAACTTAAGGTAATCTGGTTTGGATATAAACCAAAAGTGAATCCAGCTCGATTCAAAAAATAATATAAGTTCTATCAATTTATGTGATGCAATGATTTAAATAGCGGTAGCTTCAAAATTAGATAAAATAAAGTGATTTAAATGAACTATTTTTCACCGCCTTTAGTGTTAACAACTATTAATGTAATTGTTGAGATCCCAGTGATCCCACCAACAACTCACATGTGAATGTAAGTGTTGAGTTACTCCTATTGCCAATTGGTTTTAGAATAAAACCTTTTTTGGGCTTGTAAGTTGTCCAAACTCTCATCCATTAACGATTGCAGCCTAGACCCATTTGACGTTTGACTAAATTTAATCGTAACCCCTGAAAAATTATTATTCCATCTAATCTTTGTTAAGGTTTTTTTACTTCCTCTATCAATGACATATGCATAGGAGCTGCTCTTACAACAACTGGAAAACGTTAATGACATTTGAGGTTCGGTGTTTTATGTGATCTTGGTTAATTGAAATACCAAATAATTTTGAGAGCTATGTTCCAATAAGTAATAACAACCAATTCACTACGATTTGAATGTTTCCCCAATTATGCCACACGAGAGTTGTCATAATTCATAACCATTCAGCAACCAAACCTTCACTACTACTTATAAGATCTCATCACAACACTCATGTTTAGATTAATTAGTTGGCGAGAATGTTGTTCCAACTAATAGATGGAAGTCTCGACTTTAATATATAAGTATGAAAATTCAAGTACAATAATATAGGGCGAGAGTTTCCAACTTATTCAATATCCGACTCGATATGAGTACAAATTAGATAGTCATGACATGTACCTGAATATCAGGTGATTTACCTAAAAAAAAAAAAATTAGTGTTCGATCATTAATCACTATCATCAACATCAACTTTTGATGTGCACAAATCAAGGTATCAAGGCCAAGTCAACCTCATTACAAAAACAAGGCACCATTTTTGTTTTTACACTTCTGCCTAGTTTATTAATTAGTACGATGTTATATGTCGTGAAAGGAATTTTACTTGACAAGTGTCCTTAAAATCTGAAGTCCACAATAAGAAGTAGTAACAATCATCAAACTCTTTGCTTGCTAGCTACAACTCTTTAATCCGTTCTTGTCTAAAAAAGTTTCTAACCTTGCACTATTTAGGCCGATAAGGTTATCTTACTTTCATTTTCATGCAATATTCCACACACAAAAAATAAAATTAGAATAAAGTTGGTCCTCTTAATTTTCCGATAAGTGTTATTAAAGTACCACAGTTCCAAAAAAAAAAATTGTTCATTTTAATCCAGTCAGTATTAACGTATTGCGATTCTATTTGAGGTTGTGTAAGCGTCAATGTGGTGAAGTTTTCAAAAGACTCCACCACGGACACGCAGGTAATTTCACGCTATGAGCATTTGAGTTGGTACCAAAATACAGTCATGTTGGTACAAATATAGTCAATTTGGTATCAAAATTGTAACTTGATACCAACTTAACTCTATTTGGTTGCATTTTGATACGAACTTACTCTAAATGCATTAAATTACCGGCGTACCTAATATATTGTTGGAGTCTTTGAAGACTTCACCACATTGACACCAAGTATTTCTCCTCCTGTTCTCTATGCCAAGACATCTAGACTCTTGACATTTCATTTGCTCATTTTGATTTATTAGCTGCGGCGACGAAATAGACTTATGAAGTATACCATTCATAAAACTCTATTACTTCTATTTTGTACCTTCCAAAGCTCCAATGCATACTATTACTTCTGGGGCATTTCTCACTGTTAATAAAACAGTTTCCACAATCAATAATTACACTATCTACTATTCTCTAATTGCGAAGATAAAAAAAAAAAGAGTAACGAAAATCCAATTATGGTGTCATACAGTGAGACGTGTAATTTAAGGACGAAAATTTTCATCTGTCGTTAATAAAACAACGCATGGTGGTAGTCTTGAGTTGAATTACCTAAAGTACTTGAAATATGATCTAATCTATTTCATCGAAAAGGAGCTGATGATAAATTGAATGATGTTATACTTAGCTAACACATTCATATGTGACATTTAATTAGGCCCTTCATGATAAACAATTAGATGGTTAAGGCCCTGTTCTTTTAAACTTATTTTCAGTTCAGTTCAGTTTAGTTCCGTTCAATTCAGTTCAATTCAATTCAGTTGCTCTCCGCACTTTAGTTTCTCTCAGTTCAGTTCAGTTCGATTCAGTTTCTAACTCATGTATGGAAAGGCTCTAAGCCTCTAATGCATCTCACGTCAAAAATACAAATGCTCTAATGCATCTCAAACATTCATGCATGTATGGTAGGATCAAACTCAAAAAACGCTCTATCTTAGGTACTCAAAGCTAATAAATGCCCACGGGAACTCAGATTTTTTTGACAATAAGTTGAGAAATATTCTTTTTATCATGAAGGTGAGCTTCCAATTCAAGCGAAGAGAAACTAAATTGATTGCTGATGGTCTTGCAAAAAATATAGCGTTTTTAGTCATAATACTCTTGTGAATTGGATGTAATTTACTTTGTTACTATGTATTTGGAAGTTCACTACTTCCTTTTAAAGCTTTAAGGCCTTTTAATAAAATTCCGAAAATCTCCCATAAAAAAACATTCATTGTTAGCATACATTTTTTCTAGCAAAAAATTGCAATGCATCGTGATGCTAAAATTTTAATACCGGGTTACCGGTTATATAAACCCAACGATCAAGTCATCTAGATAACATTGCCTCCATCTGGATGAACAAAGAAGTCAATTTTAACAATTATTATCAATCCTTATTCAAATTATTGAAGGGCATTAAATTCTCCACACTATAAGCCAAACAGTATGACAAGCACAAGTACAGTTTATATCTAGGTTTGAATACACATGTATTATCCATTTTTTCATGTCATTAGTGGAATGGGTACGTATACCATATTATTCGAGATATAAGTGATATCAATTAAGAAATTATTATGCTTTTCTAATATGTGAACGAGAATTAATATTATTATGTTTAGGAAGCATTATGTGTTACAAATCTTGTGGGTTTAGGAAATTTTGTGTTAGACATTTACTCTGTTCATTAGAAAACTATATGTGTTAGAAAATTTAGTTAGTCTTGGAGACCAAGATATTGAGATGTTATTGATGTCAATAGGTAGGAGGAAGAAAATATTGAAGGTTAATCTAGAAAAATCTAAATGTCTAATGTATCTTAAAGATAGTCTAGAAATATCTTATAAAATATCTAATAATATGTGATTTAGAAAAATCTAGACATAAGACATTAGAATTATCTATTGGATGAGTATAGAAAATTCTAGAGTTAAGTATGCAACCATTATAAATATGTACCAAGTGATTGTGTTTAAGGATGTGGAAAAATAAGTGTTCTACTAAGGTTATGGGTAGCTAAGAGCACCCATGTGTAGATAAAGTAAGAGTGAGAGGTGAAATTGTCAACGAAAGCCCCACAAAATATTTTAGAAGTGGAAACAAGGGTTCTACCAAAGAGATAAGGCTCTCACAAATATAGTTGTACAATTCTTATAAATGTAATTAATAAAATACAATTTTGTTATATTATGAAGGGTCCATCAAAACTTCTGCGTGCGCCTTTAAATTTCTATCAGAAAATGATTAACGGATTTTTTTTATATTCTTAGCTTCCACCATTAATTTATCAAGCATCAACTAGCACACTCGATCAAAATAATCAATAAATTCCACATAGTTTGAATTACACTCTCAACTCCCACGTGTATATATATAAGATACTCAAAATTTTAAGACATCAAGAAGAGGTCATCTTAATTGTAAATGCCCTAAAAACATCATAGGATATCAGAAGCCAACCATATGGCCCAAAACTAACCAGATTTAACCAAAAAAATTTACACACAATTATCTTTCATAACATATAAGAGTAGTTTATTATATAATTAAATCACTCAAAGTCGACGCAAAAGCGAGACTTACGTATAGCATCACGAGTTCACAACTAACGAAATCCATAGAATTGTTTTGTTTAGCTTTGGATTTTTAAACCAAATATTATCCTATATGTCAAACAAACTTGTCGAAGGAATAATCGAGGCTTCTATCTTATTCTTATAATATATTTCATGCGCCACTTATTTTATTCGTTAATAATATAGTCCAATTTAAGAGTTTACATTTAAAATTTTCATTATTATTAGCCAATAATAAAAATGACACATAAATAGTACACAAATAATGGGACAAACGATCTGCTCAAATTATGTTTCAAGTGTATATGTATAACATGCATATGTAAAACCCTCTAAACTATAGAGGTCCTCGTGGGAGCCCAATGGTTGGTGCTCCCTCCCCCCACCGCCGCGTGGTCTTTGTTTATCATCTTTTCACGATTTTTGTTGTTATGTTTCCTTGTGTATTAAATCAATACCTATTTGGGTGGATTTAAGCAGGGAAGGGGGTTTGGTGTTCGGGCCAAATATCTTTTCTCTCCAAAAAAAAAAAAAAAAAAAAAAAACCCTCTAAACTATACGTGATATATAATTTGACCAAGGAAAATTTTGTTTATTTTTATTTTGAAAGGAGGCCTAATTCCTAGAATCCTCAATAATTGATTCCAAGTATTGGAATTCTAACTCATGCTTTGAAATTAAATAATGTAAAGTTATTATATGTTTATTTAATTTTAAGAAATTTATAGATGTCATATGTTCCTAAACTTAACTTGAATTTAACAAGACAACTATTGGTTTCATAAATAAAGGCAAGATCAATGTGAGTGTTTGGTCTAAATACATATTAGCACTCCGATGATTTGGTTAGATCATGTTGGAAGCTTTAAATGTCACTATATCCTACACATCGTTAAAAGTCCCAATTGCATTATTTTTTTTGTATCCCGAGTTAATTCATGAGTTTCCATACGTTAAGTCTTCTTGTGTATTCTTTAATGTTGATGGGTATGTTTCACATTATTATTCCTAGCGAGTATATAATCCAAAAGCCGTAGATCTCAACAGCAATGTCAAACCATTAGCAAAAAAGTAACTCTTTGTAGGTTAAGAAGGTTTCGATAACATCTCCACGTGCTTCCTTTACTTCATTGCAAACACCAACTACTATCACAACTATTTGACACCCCACCGATAAACCTTGCGTACATAGGGCCTGTACACCCAAAAGTACTATTTTACATTCATTTACTTTCCTAAAACTGTTCTATCTTGCTCATTTGATCATTCGAATCCCTGCAAATGAGCAATTGAGTAAGAAAATAGTTTTAAGTGTACCATGCACATAACACATTCATTGGGCTAAATGAATAGACATAGTATGATAATACAATTTACTTTATGCTTATCCTATCTCAAAGACGTAGTCAAAACATCTTAGTACTCATTAAGCATGTGTTCTCAACCGTGTTATTATTTATTATATATCTACATATGATTTTATGACCTATTTACATCCACCTACCGTAATTATGTAGCTAAAGATAAATATAGTCAATAGTTTTATTGTTAACTCATTTATTTTCCCTCTCTTATGTCAAAGCAATAGGTAGAAGCCGCCGTCAATGATGAAACATTATCTAGTTTACTGTTTACATCAATTAAGACTTATTTAGTCCTACTGATTATGATCATTAACATGAATTAAGAACAAGTAAAAAGACCTTAAATCTCAACCATCCAACTGCCATATTATCAACAAAAAAAAACAAAATAGAAAAAACAAAAAATAAAATAATATGATATGCTACATCATATGACGACGTCTTCCTAAGAAGATTTTGACATAATCAATGTTTTAATCCATCTAACATATGCCTGACACATGTTATAAAAGATTCCTTAAACTTTTAATTTTAATCGAAAAGTCTCTGATTGGTTTACATAAATTTAATTTATTCTAATCAGAGATTAATTTGTTTAATCAGATCCAAATCTCCAATTTTCTGATCTCTTTACAAAAAAAAAAAAGAAAAAAAATGTATGGACAAGATTACAGCTCCATAGATCAAATACCACGTGGCAGGTCGACATAAGATCTTAGCTTCACGACAACAAAGTTTTAATGAGACATGCGTACAATTCATAGAGTGGGACCCACATGTCTGATTTTTATGTAAATCTTTAGTATTCATACTGACACGTGTACTGCAGAGTCTACAAGTTTGACACTGTTATGTAACTAGATCCATGGATATTGCGCCACGTCATTATGGGTCCCATTTCTTATTTTTTAAAAAAATAAAAAAAGGAAAAGGACAACAGTAGGAGATGTAATGCAATGAGTTGCACATGTGTCACAGAATTGTTGGGTGATGTCTGACAGGTTGACAGACACATGTCCCAAGACAAGCTGTAGTAGATCTGGTTACTTATTAAATTGTCATTAATGAAATTTGGATGATAAAATTGATAATCATACTTTACAAAAATAGAACCAAATTAGAACCTTTATATTTTCCTAAATGTCCAACTTAAAAAGTAAAGTATGAAAAAGTTTATGAACTAATAAATAATTGAATACAAAATTATTATCTTTAGAAGAATTGACATAAATAATCGCATATTTGACATATCATCTCATTATAATCTTTAATATTGATTATTCATGGATAATACTAAATTTTGGTGGATCTTGTCAACAAAACCTAATTGTTGTTTTTTGCCTTCATAAACCCATTAGATTGTGCTATACAGAACAGTTAAGAATTCAGATGATTTTGAGAAGATTTAATTTTAAGATTGTTTCAAAATAATCAAAAATTGAAATTGTTTTGAGAATTATGGGTGAAAGTTAAATGATTGACATTAATTCTTTTTCTTCTATTTACAAATTAAATTGCTCGTATCTGTACTAGAACAATCATATGGCCGATGTATGAGAAATTTTGGGTAGATTAAGTGTTTCTTAAGATGAATATAGTACTTTAAGTTTATAATTTTACATTTATTGTTGAATTTGCTCAAAATAATGCTTACATGGTCAATTAGGTATGGTGTGAACTTGCTGAACAAAAGAAATTTGGAGCTAATTAAATACATCTATCTATACTATTATTATAAGACACAAACCTTTTTATCTTTTAATGTGGAGACATAAATCTTATTTTATATGTCATGGACTTGACTTCCTCGACTTTATTTCCATTATTCTAGAACACATATATAGTCCCTAACTCGGTAACTCCTCCCTATACACTTCTCTTTCTTCTACCTTCCTCTTCCCCTTTTCCTATTGTATTCAATTTGTATAAATTTGTAATTCAATAAGCTTTTATGAAGATAATTCTCTTGATTGATAACAACAATATGCAATATTGAAAATGGTATTCGCACACTCTTGCATTAACGATGAAAGAATACAAACCCAAATCTTGAGTAAAACAAGCTGCTCACCTCCTCAATGCCACATGAAGAGAATTATTTGATATAAATATAAAATCCCTTCACCAAAAATATATGAAAGAAAAGAATATTATGTGGATATAGTTTGTAAATAGCTAAATATCTAATATAGATAGGTTTTCCAACACTGTTAGGACTATCATTAGTTTGTAAACTATAGATATTGATTAATGAATATGACTCTCATACAAGAGTTTTACTGAATGTAGCAAAATAGCCTTTATCATTGGGACATGAAAGCTAAATTGCGGAAAACGAAAGAAAAAATGATGCTAGTCACATTAAAATCCCAAATCAATATTTTGCCATTATTCGTATTACCGTCTTATGGCTGCATTAAACACTCTCTTACATAGTACTCCCTCTGTTTTTTTATCCTTCTCACTTTTTTGTGCACGTATCCTAATGTATATCTTTGAACTTAAATACCTTTTATTATATATTAGTAAAAATTATAACGATTGAATATAAATAAAGTGCTAATTGAAATGAATCAAACAAGACCCCACATGACTATATTTTTTCTTGTAAATTAAAAAAAAATTGAGAAGATTCTCTCTAAGTATGAATAGTGTTAAGATTCCAAGTGAGAAATATAAAAAAACACAGAGGGAGTATTTTCCAAGAGAATAGGTGGTTAAGAGAAAAGGTATTTCCAAAATATTTTACCAAATCACTATTTTTTAATCATACGTATCAATCACAATCATTTATATTCTATTCTATTCTTTACTTATAAATCAACCCAAAGAGTAACGGTGAATTGCACATGTTCCAAAATGGGTTAGATTTTACGGAGTAACTTTATTACAAGGAGTAACTTAATTATTACAAGGAATGCATTATGCATATTTGATGAATTATGGTCAAACACTCAAACTAGCAAGTTCTAACAATAATAGGTTAGTATTAAATCAATGTAGTTACTCTTTGTTAAGCATAGGAGAACTACCGACTATTACTATTCGACTCTCCATATTTATGCATGGTGTTATGCATGACAACATATATAACGCTTGGGAACATCTAAATGCTATTAGCCTTAATGGCTAGTAGAGAGTAGACAAGAAACTAACAAGAATAAATTAGACAGCTACACAAACTAGAAAGAAGAGATGTCATCCAACCAATTCTATGAGAATAAAATATTAAGCTAAGTCCTATTTGTATACCTCTTATTTTAATTAGGTTATTACATATATATGTGTGTAAAATTTGATCTTACTTGTAGAATTGGTTGTCAAAGGACCAACTCAATCAAAAGTTTAAACTCGTACGTGGTTGGAGTCTGAGTAATAGTTTTATACTCTATCACGCCCCATCACGCGAGACCCAATGGGCTTGAAGTGTGGATGCAGCACATGCCTCCCTCATACATGGAGCTAAATATTCCCCTTAGAAAGGAGAACCGGATGAGATTTGAACCCATGATCTTTATGTCACGCTGGCTCTGATACCATGTCAAAGTACCAACTCAACCAAAAGGTTAAGCTCATGGTTGGAGTACCATGAATAGTTTTATACTCTATCACTGGTTAATAAGAGAAGATTGTCGTTATAAATTAATGTAAGATAAATAGTGAGATAGAAGGTCGGATTTCAATTACATGTGAGATATCTTTTACACCACTAATGTTAGAATTGAGGCATACTACTAATTAAATTAATCTATTTCAAAGATTTATGCACGAATGTATATAACGATCTATGCAACTGTTATATATCAATGCGACAAACCAATTAACTATAATCAAAACATACAATCTTTAAACCTTTTTATTTTAATTCACTTTCGTGAAATCTCTCTAATTTGTTTTTTGATATAATCGTTTTATGTGAAAGCCACAAGCTTCTTAAATTAGCCATAGTCATTAATTAAGCCTCCAATTATCATTACATAATAGTGTAGAAAACCGGAATATATATGTATAGAAGGTTTAATCGGTTCAATATATTATGTAGTCCAATGCATTGTTGTTAAAATCCCGATCCGGATCTTACGATCTTACGATTCTACGATACGGAAGGATCTTTTCGATCCCGATCCCACATAGAATCTTAATTTATATGATCTTTCGATTCTTTCCAACTACCAAAATTTAGCTTTTGGTCACATGTTACTTCAATCTTAGAGTATTGAACTACTATCACCATTTGAGAATGAAAATTGTCATTATTAATGTGTGTAATGTTCTAACATGAGTCTTTTGACCACATTATAGCATAATTGTCACTAATTTATCCTATATTGTAGGATCTTACGATCCTACAATTCGATCCTGCCGATTCTATCCTACCAACCCTTACGATCCAAAGAAGGATCTTAATGCATGTAGTCCAATGGACCTTAATGTTTCTTTTAAAGCTAATAAGCACGACTTAATGAGTTTAAGGTAATAAGAAGTCAAGATATTCAAGGGCTAATTATATATAAACTACCTTAATAGTTACTTAAAGATTAATAATCTCTGATTAATATTTGCGTAAAACAAGGTTGTCCACTCCTTGAAAATTTACAACCAAGCTAGGAGAACAAGATAAAATAACACATTGTCCAACTACAAAAACTTAAGCGTACTCTATTTTATGGCTTTGTGTGTGGTTCATATCCTACGACAATCTCATCACATACTGATCAAGAGAGACCTTCGAAAAATTGAATTGCCTTGATGATGGTAACCATAACTTATTAGAATAATGAGTGACTTATCGTTTTTTTTTTAAAGTCTGAATAAATTAAAGGTATACCTTTGTTTAAGTCTATGTGACATGATTGTGTATAAGATATCTCAAGGATTTGTTCTCTTTATATTAAGAAAAAAACATGTAAGGTCTAATAAATTTAGATAAGTTTTGATAAATTTAAAATATTACAATTTAGTTCCAATTAGTTCTAGTTTTCTAAAATAAAGTTCACTAAGTTTCAATTATGTTATCTCATAATTAAACTTCACCTGATGACACTTCCGATCTTGTAAAAAATATTTGTATTTTTTATTTAATTAAATTAAATTGGATTTTTTTTTTTTTTTATGTGATTTGTAAAAAAAATGGTCATTATATAAAAAAATCAGATATGAAAAATGAGTAGATATAGATTTTAAAAGTTTCAAAAAAAGATTCTTATGTAAATGGAAATTTGCATGATAAAACAATGAAAGATAGATTAAATTAAAATTTTAAAGGTTCCTAAAACAACAAGATCAAACTATCAACTCTCGTAATTAACAAGCTAATTAGGCAAAAGTTGGTAGAACTGGCAAAGGCAAGCTAAGTCTTCTTTTATTTATTCAAGTTTATGAAAAAACATCGCAGTAATTTAGCAGCTTCAAGCAAGCCAATAAAACGTGGGTTATTTAATAAATTACTCAAAGAGAAAACACCAAACAAAATTATATAAAGTATAAAAAACTAAAAATAAAGAGTTGAAGATAGAAGAATATGGACAACTTTTACAAGGCACTAGAAGAAAAGCACCACACGTTACCATACCTTATTGGCTTTTCCACCCTTATAAAATTGATATATCAAACACCTAAAATGAAGGACCTCCCTCCATATATATGATAATATGAAGGTCATGTAATATAAAAACTTGTTTGTACCCTCTAAAACCAACTAATACTCCCAAATATAACATACTATCCTCTCATTTTTATACTATTACAAAATTATATATCATACACCAATCTTCTCTTAATCTTATATACTATAGTATTTACATAAAAAATGATGTTTGATGAAGGGGAATACTACTCCCCCTCAGAGATGTTTTCTTGCATAAACTCATTCCAAAATTCAAAGAAAACAAAGATGATGAACAAGAGAAGGTTTAGTGATGAACAAGTGAAGTCACTTGAATCAATATTTGAGAATGAGACGAAACTCGAGCCAAAGAAGAAGGTTCAAGTGGCTCGAGAACTCGGGTTGCAGCCTCGCCAAGTTGCAATCTGGTTCCAAAATAAGCGAGCTCGATACAAGTCTAAAGAACTTGAAAAAAACTATACCACGTTGAGGTCTAATTACAACGCCCTCGCTAAACGATTCGAGGACCTCAAGAAGGAGAAACAATCTCTAGTTCTTCAGGTACGCGGTTTCTAGTCCCTTAATTTCCGTTACTGATAGAGTATAAAACTATTCATGGGGCTTCAACCATCAGCTTAAACTTTTGGTTGAGTTGGTCCTTTGACATCTGTCTGTTACGAATTCATATATTATGAGTTAGAAATTGATGTTATATTTTTATTGCCAATATTGCAGTTGCAGAAGTTGAAAGAAGATCTAGCAGAGAAGGAACAAGTAGGAGAAAAACAGTGTATTAAAAGTCAACGAGAGGATGAAAGTGAAAACAAGAATGGAAAGAAAAGCGAAGAATGTGAAGTAAAATCGGCGTTATCGTTAGAAGGATCTGAATTTGGAGGTTGCAGCATGTTATCAGATGAAGGATCGAGTGAAAATACGAATTATTTTGGGATGGAAGATGAAAGAGATATATTAACAATGGTACAACCAGTTGAGAGTTCATTAACATCAGGTGAAGGATGGGAGGATCTTCATCCTGATGGTTTGTTTGATCAAGCTGTTGAGAGTTGTCAATGGTGGGACTTTTGGTCTTGAATAATGAAGAATTAAGTGAGATTTTAGATCTAGTCTACATATCCAGCATAATGGATGGTGGGATTCAACTCGGCATCAATAAATATATTTATATTATCTATTAGATACGGGTAATCTGCTAGTGGATAGATGTAGTTATAAGCACGTAATTAAAGTTGTAGACATCTGATCTAGCGGCGAGATATGATTATTGATTATACTAGCTAGGTGTTGTGCTTGTTGCAGGTGTTATTACATTGTACATTATGTTATAAGCATTAGATTTCAGAGTGAGGGATTGTGTAGACGGCTGACGGGGAAGCGTTGCAAAGCTAGGATTAGGCTCACTCTTGGCACTAGCGCGCTATGTACATATTCATACATGATAGTGGCACGACTATATAGTATATAGTATATATGAGTTATGAATAAATAGTGGGGTAATTGAAGAGAGAAAGATGTAGGTGGATGGAAGATTGATCATGTGACATAATTTAGAAGTACTAGGACGAAATGCGGCATGAATAAAATTGAGTTTTGCTTGTTAAACTTGTTTAATTAGCAGTAACATGTGGCAAAGTTAAATCCTAATAGGCTAATAGCTATGTAAAATGATTTTTTTTTTTTGACATCGAGAAAGTTTACAAACAAACAACGAAAAACAACTTAACATACATCCATCTTGTTTATTCTACACCAACGAGCTAGATTATGAGCCGATTCTACCTGATTCCGAGAAACCTCTGGCACACGACACGACGAAAAAACCTTGGCCAGTGTATATGAATATGAGCTATCGTCCACTTAATTGTGATATCCATATCTTTGCCTAATCGCAAGAGTTGCACAAGGATCTAGTGTTTACTGTTGAAGTCTATTGGCAATATAAAGTTGAATGTATGACTATTTTAAGTATCATACTAAATAGTAGATCAATAGAAGCTTTATATATACTTTAGTATTAGATATTTAACATTCAGATAAATGATAATTGTGAAAGAAGTTTGGAGTTGTTGGCCAAACACGTGAATACAGTCGTTTAATTCTTACTAAGCTTGTTCTTAAAAAATTTCCCTTATTGTCTATGAGGTACGTTCTCTTTATCTTATCAAAACAAAAACAAAAAATAAAATAAAATTAACAGTTATATACTCCCTCCGTCCTAAAATAGCCTGAACACTTTCCTTTTACGTTTGTTCCAAATTAGTTTGAACAACTTTCATTTTTGATACTTGGCCCCACTATTAATATATTATTTCTTTTAACTTCTTTAGCCCACACTTTGCCTTTCATCAATAAAAAGTTACCCAACTTTTCTCTCCTCTAATAAAATATACCTCATCAACTCCTATCACATCTATTTTTTAAATAAAATAACATTTGATAACCACATTACACCTTATCACCTTAAAACATGTGTTCCAACAAGTGTTCAGATCTTTTTGGGACGGAGGGAGTAAATGATAACTTTTTTTTTTTGTTTTATGAATTCGAAAGGCTAAAAAGTTAAACATAAGTATGAAAAAAGCTACTGCCCTTCCTTCAAATCATTGCACGATGTTAATTGACCAACCCCACCACAAGGCTTACAAACTCCAAAAAGAAAAGAAGGAAGAGAAAATAATGATATGGAGAAACACAAATCTTTCTTCATGAAATTAAAGTGCCCAAAAGGACAGAGTTCTTCAAAAGCAAAAGTAACGATGAGAAAGTCCCATGCTTTCTATCATCTACATCAATCGGATATGCAAAATCTCTGCAAATGCTAAATAAAAAGTGAGAAATTTCATCAAAGTCTTTAAAATTTTAAAAAAATTGGGAGTCTTATGACACAGTGAAAATAGTAACCGATGAGGCAAAATTTAATTTGTATTTTCTCAGCACAAATGAATACGTTTTATTCTAACAATTGCAAAACAAACTTCAATGACTTGAAAAGTAACTTTACATATGGCACGTATTAAAGCCAATTGAGTGTGAGGGATAGCTAGTGGTTAGAGCTTTCCTCCCGATTCCAGGAGGTCATGGGATCGATTCTCACCCTTGACAAGTTGGGATCCCCTTTATTCCCCCCAATTTGTTAAGGTTTCTCCTTACCTTATTAAAAAAAAAAAATGGCACGTATTAAAATTTAAAGGTATTAATATATGTCTCATCTTATGCACACTAGTTTTTATTGACTTTAACAAATTACTTCTATTTTCTTTTAAGAAAACTCTTTCGCTCTTTTGCTATTTTACCCTTTTAATAATCTGATACTTTTTTTTACCTCCCACTCAACATATAAACATTATACTTCATCCGTAACAGAAAGAATGCAACAATTGAATATTTTATACCTCACAAATAATACACAATTGTTGCATTCTTTCTGTTACGGAGGAAGTATTAGGATTTTAAACGTATATTAAAAGTAAAGAGTAAGGAAATATCTATGTATATTGGTATATTGTATAAAGGTAAAAAAATAACAATAAAAATTGATTGAAAAAGAAATATAATTAAATCGATCGCCACTACACATTAAAAAAAAGAGTGTGTAAGATAGATATAGTAAGTAGAGGGGTCAATATCACATATATTTAATGGGTTAGATATGGTAGATTTTTATTTTTTCCTACTATGTGTTGTTTGATAATTTGAGCAATATAAAATATGGGATGGTATTATTTTTATTTTGAACAAAGGTAGTGTTACACTTGCAACACAATGTAAGAGCATGGCCACTCATGCCCCAAAAAAACATGTCATCCCTCTCTCTCATCAACTTTCTCTCTCATCTTATAAAAGTTGATCATGCTTTATGACCCATTTTGACATATGCACTCCATTCATGATCCAAAAAAAAAACATCATCCTTCTCTCTCCTACTTTTTACTATGCTCCATCCCATTTTCTCTCTCTTACATCAATACATTATTTATACCTTTTGATATTTATAATATCATACTCCCTCTGTATTTTTTTATCTTTCCTACTTTGACTTTGCACGTTTGCCAATGCACTTATTCAACTTTAAATATCTTTCATTACATATTAGTAAAAATTATAATGATTGAATATTAATAAACTACTCATTGAGACGAATCAAACAAGACCCCACAAGACTATATTTTTTTTTATATATTGAGAAGAATTTAAAGGATTCTCTCTAATTGTGAATAGTGTTAAGAGTCCAAGTGAGAAAGATAAAAAAATAATGAGGGAGTACAAGATTATAAATAAATTATTTTCTGTATTTACGATACTAAATAAATTCAGTTAGTAGTAATTAATTTTGATAAAAAAAATTCTTCAAGAATAAAAGCTTCCAAAAATAATTATTCATGTGTGTATAATGTAGAGAGAAAATAATTAATTTCAAAAGTGTGTCAAAATATAGCAAAATGGATGTCTATTTATAGATCTCAAAAAAATAGGACCATTGGTGAAATTTTTATTTTTTTAAATTTGTATTTTTAAAGTTATTTAGATTACAAAATTTGAATAACAAAAAGTAATATTTATGACGCACTGCCACATGTCCACAAATGGTTGGCTTGGGTTATAGGGGATTGAGTCATAGCATGACTCAAATACAAACATAAAAAACCATGGATGCAACCACATGTTTTTTTTTTAGCAAGAAGCGCCGATGACTCAATTTTATGTCCAAAAAAACCATGAGTGGACATGCTCTAAGTAGCGCGTGCTTAAAGTAGGTTGCATTTTGCCGTGAGATGAGTAGAGCGCTTGATGCGACTGTCAACATTGCGACAATGAAATTGCTATTGCATCTAGCATTTCTTTCACAGGTGTCTTTGATTATTTTATAAAGGTAAGTCCATTATTGTATAACTAAAACCCTTTTTTTTTTGGGTTGAATTGAACCGAAATAGAGTGAGTTGAACTGAGCCTAAAATAAAACTGTGAGAAGAAAGTAGTTAAAATGAACTGGACTTTCCAAGAAAAACAGGACCTAAATACTCATACATCATTTTAAATCGATCTTTGATGAGTTACGATAAATCATTACCCCTAAATGTTAATACGTAGTAAAAAGTATTTCCATCAGTAAGTACTGAGAATCAATTTAAACTCTTTTTTTTAGCCATATGAGGTTGGGGTAGGTGGAATCCTAGTAAGTATTTTTTTCTTGGTAGTACAAGTTCTAGAATCTATAAAATTATAAAGATGGAGTGACAATGGGACATAGCCAAGAATAGGCCCACGTTCGTCGAAACAGTGGAAGAATCGAGAACTACAAAAATGAAGCATAGCATAGCTCCACAATCATGACATTCCATTTATAATTTGTGAGAAAGTATGATAAAATATTCATGTGATATACCCTAATTTAAAAGGAACAAAGTTTTTTAGAGAGTAATTAATCTAATCCTAGGCTAAGACAATGAATAAGAAAGTAAAGACAAGAAGCAAAAAATATATAATAGCACCAAGTAATGGGTAATATAATTAATTTCAAAAAGAAACAAGTAATGTGTAATATCTTAGATTCCCTATTCTGGCTGGAGGATGTGTCAGGGACCACCTAACTTAGCTCAGGATTGCATAAAATCGAAATATATCCGTCAAAAGAGGATCACAAAATTTAAAAATGGCTCCCAAATATGGCAGAGTATAGGTAAGGGGTGACCTTTGTTAGAGTCTAGTTGTCAATGGAACCTAGGGGATGGGAAATCTGTCTCGTTTTGGTTTGATGATTGGTTGGGAAGTGGTCCCAAGTGAGAAATCTCGTGTCGGGACCTCTAACAAAGGGAGGAGCGGGATCTAAAAGTCCTAGATGTTTGGAATAATGGAGAGTGGGATGGGGGTAATTTAACTATTGACATCCCTAACCGTATTAAAGAACGATTAAAAAGTCATGGGTGGAATCCGAGTATGGATCTGGATACACCCTTCTCCTCCTTTGTCCATGAAAATAAGTTCTCCCTTAAAAAAGCTTATAATACCATAATGTGTAAAAAACTTGCAAAAGTTGAAGACTTAGCTTGGATTTGGAAAAGAAATGTACCGCCCAAAACTAAATTCTTCTTGTGGCTTGTATGGCTTGTCAGGCTCCCTACGTCCAAATTACTCAGTTCTAGAACTATTATCCCCTCACCTACATGTTCCATTTGCTATACCCAGGTAGAGGACACCTTACATGCACTTCGGGATTGTGAATATGCAAAGTCCATTTGGGCCGCTACCATCCCAATAGGAATGGACCTTGAGGGACTTCAAGCGTGGCTTCTGTCCAATCTCCAGGTAAACACCCTTTTTAAAGGCCTTTCTTGGCGGATCATATTCCCCTTCCTTTGCCATGGAATATGGGTAGCAAGAAACAAGAAATTGTTCGAATCCACTGCCCACCCAAATCCAACTACCCTCATAAACCAAGCGGTCTTTTATGCTGGCGAGTTTCTATCATCTATCCCACAACAACCGGAAACAACTCCAAAATTCACCCCTTGTAGTTTACCAAGCATCATTCCCCCTAACTGGGGTGTAGTAAATGTGGACGCTTCCTTCATTGGAGCTAATGACCCTGCTGGGCTTGGGGGTTGGCTAAGAAACAACCATGATGAATGGGTAGCAGGTTTCCAGAAGAAACGCTATGTGGTTGATGTACTAATGGCGGAATTAATGAGTATTCTTGAAGGTCTCATCTTGGCTAAAAGCCACGGTTTTGAGTATGTAACAATTCTCTCGGATAATATGCAGGCCATCAAGCTAATATCAGGCAATGAAATATACAATGACATATACTATAATGTGTTGAAAATTTGTAGGGTATGCAAACAGGAATTCAAGGAAACCAACTTCGCATATGTGAGGCGTGATAAGAACAAGCTTGCGGACTACCTAGCTCGGGATTGTAGAAGACATTTTAGCAGTTTAAACATTGTTAGGGATTTACCCCTCCCCCCAAATGATTGTAAGGATTTATTACTATCGGATTGTTGTAGGCTTCCAAGCCATAATATTGGTTAACTCTTTCTATCTATGCCATATTAACCAAAAAAAAAAAGAAATATATTTTTGATGTTATCCATAAGCTTATGGGTAACTCTGAATTAGGATTGCGAATAACGAAATCTGTGTAGCTTAATCAAGCTTGTAGAGTAATAATGGAGTAAAGTATGTCATCTTAAAGTTGACCCCAATTAAACATGTAAGTAGGACATATAATTTTTGTAAGAAAAAAGGACATACTATAATTTTGATCTCCATCATCCCAAATAAGTTTCGAATTTAATAAGTTCAATTAACTTCAGATAAATTTTAACGTCTGATAAAATGAACTTCAATAAGTTCGGTTAATTTTCAAATAAATTCAGTTTAAATTATTCTTTATATAGATATGTTTATTCAATAAAATTTCACTTATATGAAATTATCTCAACTAAATTTGTGTTAATTAGTTGTGAGTTTAATATATTGAAATTAATTTAAACTTCTTTCTTAAATTAGTTAACAAAATAAAGAGCATGAGTTAATTAGGAGATTACTAATATTTTAATAACCGACAAGATTAACAAATAACAATACATCAATAAGCTAAAAAAATTTCATCATATGGTAAAATATTAAAATTAGAGCTCTCTCTCTTAAACCCTAGCCTCTCTTCTAATCCCTAGCCTCCATTAGTGTTTATGTAGAGGCTCTCACTAGTCGTTATACCGGTAAAAATCCCTATTTGTGTTGTTTTCATTGCTTAATTCTTAGTTTTATTATTTTTTAGTTTATTTTTAATAACCTCCTCCTGATGTGAGGATGGTCTCCATCAATATGATGGTTCTATCTACTCTCACCTTGAGAGTCTTGGTTTGATTTTAACCTTACAAGGTTGAATATGTGGAAAATCGAACTTATTGGTTGAAAATAAAGAATATCAAGATGAAGGTCGGATTATATCAGGCATAAAAGATTCACAACTGGTGATCATGTTACGGGTCTAGATCGTGTTTGTGACTAGGTGGACTTTGGTGCTATGGAGTGGGATGTGCAACTCATCCATGAGGATTTTAATGAGCAAGACGCAAGTGCCATCTTAACGGTTCCTTTAAGTGAGAGGCTTCCTGAAGATTCTATCACTTGGGCATTCACGAAAAATGGGTTGTATTCGGTGAAGACCGCTTATATGGTTGGTAAATCGAGGAACCTTGATTTGTTTCACAAGGTGTGGGTCAAAATATGGAGTTTTCTTATTGCTCCTAAGATTCGTCATTTTTTATGGCGTCTTTTTTTCAACTTCACTGCCTGTTCGTGCTTTGCTTAAGTATAGGCACATTGTGGAGGATGCATGATTGTTGCCCATTGTGTAAATCAGCCCCCGAGACCTCGTGCCACGGTATTTTCCACTGCCCGACTGTGCAGGAGGCGTGGGAAGTAGCTGGGTTGTCGTGCTTTGTTCCAAATGATGAGGTTACTTGCTGGTTAGAGTTGTGGAACGAATGGGAGGAGATTGACGAAAAGAAGCTTGTGCAGTTTAGCTATCTAGCGTACAACTTGTGGTTCCGAAGAAACAAAGTTGTTTTTGAGAATTTCCATTGCCATAATGTGCAAGTGGTGGAATTCTCGAAGAAGGCTGTTATGGAGTATGGCCTATACTCCAAACGTATCTATGGATCATCGAGAGGTGCTGCTGCTAGATTCCCGAAAAAATGGTTGCCACCCCCAGCAGAATGCACGAAGATCACACACAGACGCCTCCTTCTCGGATTATGGTTGGGTGGGTCTTGGAGTAGTGGCCAGAGATCATAATGGCTCGGTGCTGTTCTCGGCCAGTCGCAGAGTACGTGCCAGGTGGCCTTTGGAAGTGGCCGAAGGGAAGGCTCTGTGCCTAGCTTTAAAGCTTGCTCGATCCCATGGTCTGAAGATATTATAGTTGAGTCTGATTGTCAAATGCTTGTTAATCGCCTATCTAAAGGTGCTATTTCCTTTTCAGATTTAGATACTATTTTAGACTATGCTTTGGTGCCTAGTAAAAATTTTCATTTTGTTTCTTGGTCTCATGTGCTTAGGGATGTAAATTTAGTTGCCCATCACCTAGCTAGACTCATTCCTTTTGGTGTTGAACAAAGGTGGGAGAATCATTGTCCTTCGGAAGTGACTCATTATGTACTTATGGACACTTTGTCCATTGATTAATCTATGCACCAATTTTTCCCCCTAAAAAAATATCAGGCATAAAAGATGATATAATATTATAATAACAACAACAATAACAATAATAATAATAATAATTATTATTATTATTATTATAAAAATAACAATAATAATAATAATAATAATAATAATAATTATTATTATTATAAAAATAACAATAATAATAAAATAATAATAATAATGAAAGTAATAATAATAATAATGAAAGTAATAATAATAATTATTATAATAATAACAATAATAATAAAAATAAAGATAATAATCAAAACATTGACCTCAACTGATCTAAAAATAAATCAAAAGTTTTACAATCGACACTAAGCAATTTTGTTTAGCATAAACTGTGCGTCGTCATGTCAGTGAGATTTAAGTCAATTATTATAAATGCGTTAATCGAACAGAACATGACAGTTTGGCCGAGTGGTCTAAGGCGCCAGATTTAGGCTCTGGTCCGAAAGGGCGTGGGTTCAAATCCCACAGCTGTCATTTTTTTGTAAATCTGCATAGATAATTTTATCAAGGGGAGTGATTTTAGCATTTTCACAATTCATACTGTGTAACAATAGCATTCTGGATGTGCTAACAATAATGGTTTTGATTTTGGCGTTAACTTCACGTTCTTGACATCACTTCATTACTAAAAAGTTTCCTTGTGGTGACTGGTGAGCGAGTCGATGCTCTGAAGACAGTCAAAAAGTGAGCAATCGTGGTGTTTAAATCATGGCAGAGATCTTATGAAGCAATGATAGTACTATCATAGGAATGTTTTGCAATATTTGTTCTTTGTTTGTTAATTGATCTATGTCGAAAGTTGTAATTTGGGATTCTTTCATCTATCTCAAGATCTCAACTTTCTTAAGCTTAAGTGATTATTGATTATTAAAACTAGGGAAAATTTCATAAAACTACCTTTTATAATCAATTTTTTTCAAAAAACAACCTTTTAAAAATTTTCTTTCAAAAAACTACCTTATATAACAAATTTCTTTCAATATACTACCATTTTACGTTTATATTTAATACTAATCGATAAATGAGAATCGCCATAGGTGTTGCTGCCGGTGGGGTAGCGAGAAATGAGGAAAGAAACGAGAGGGGAAGAAAGAAAAGCAATTAATTGGTGATTCAATTATTGTGATTTAACCTCATATATGTTAAAATGGTAGTATATTGAAAGAAATTTGTTATATAAGGTAGTTTTTTGAAAAAATTCATTTAAAAGGTAGTTTTTTGAAATTTTTCCTTAAAACTAACCTTGATGTACTCCTAATAGAATCAATCTATGAAGATACCTTAGGCCTCGTGAATTATGACGATACTTTCTATATGTTGTTCTTGAGTATAGAGATTTTAGGTATAGTGTTATGATTTACATAATCTCGAAATACTCATGTCTCGTTTTGAGGTAAAATAAAGGAGGCTGATATGAACTAAAATAGACTGAAACTGAAGTACCCATGTTCAATTATCTTCTTTTGAATTTCACTTATCTTTGAATTTATCTGAAACTGTCTAAACTTACTAGCATTGAACAAAAAATTATTTGGACTTATTATGGCCATACACTAACTTATGTCCTATATGAGCTTGATTGAAGTTCTGAACTAAAACTTATATAGCCCTTATTTGCCTTGAACTTAACTTATCTGAAAATACTGGCTCTAAGCTTAACTCATCTCAAGTTCTTGAATAGTTTTTTTTTTCGCTTGCAATTTATTGAAGTCCCGAGCTTGAATGACACACCCCAGTGCACCTCCAATGACAACCCTTTTTTTCGAAACTTATCTCGTTCTTAAATAGTTTTTTTTTCAGTTGCAATTTCATAACGTTTATTTCAACATTTGAACATCAATATTTCTAATTATGTGTTAGTAAAATTACAAAAAGAAAACATTTTGTTAATACGAAACATAAATAACAAAACCCTACAAAGTTCCCCCTTATAAAAACTTATGAATATGCCTTTAAAGAAATGGAAGTACTATAAATTTTGTTTATTGGCTAAACGATCGAGCTTTAGTTCATTAAACTGCGTGCACCTTTCACAGGGAAAACCAAGGGTTAAGCTTTGAGAGGAGCATGCTCCTATGATAGAGCATATTCAGTTTAAACTCAAGTTAGAGTGTATTCTCTTCATTTCCATACCCATTAAAAAGTGAGAACTTTGTCTACCGTAGCTTAGTAACAAGTGCGGACTGTTTTGCCCCTTCAATTTCCCCGAAATCGCCTCATTGCCCTTCCTTCTTTTTTGCACGTTTTTCTCCCTCCCTCACTGCAAATGCAAAGGGCTTCCTCTTTCTGTCTTTCTCTCTCCTGTTTCTTTGGCTCTTCTCTTCCTTCTCTTTTTGCCATTACATCATCTCTGAGTCTTTCCCCATCTTGTTCCCTCTTACCTTTCTCTCTCTTTTTCAACCCTATTCTAATTCTTCACTAAGATGATGTAAATATTTGAATAAAATTGTTCTTTCCAACATCTTTGATAGCGCTTTGGAGAAAGAATTCACCCAAAATGATCAAAGTGAAGGTTTGTTTGTTTGTTTTTTTCCACGTTTTTGTGTGTCTCTATTGGATCTGGTGTTCAGTTTTCTTTGGATTTTTTTTTCTATTGTTAGAAATTGTGTATATTTTCGATTTTTCGGATTCTTGCATATTAGTTTTCGTCTCGTTTAAGGTAGGGTTGCGGACCCCTCAAAAAAAAAAGGTAGGGTTACAGATTGGTCGTGCTTTCTTGTCGGTGTCAAGAATGTGGATCTTTCATTAACTTCTTGTTTTGCGAATAATGTAACCAAATGTAGTTGCTCATTTTTGCAGCTACTGATCCTGGGAGTTTTAACAACAGTGTCGCGAAGCAACAACTTTGTTATGTTGTTTTTTTTAATGATTTTGATTGCTATTTTGGCGTGTTTAATTTGGAAATCTTGATGCTTGATTTTTGCGGGATTTGTATTTGTCAATTGGAAATTGGAACCGAGAAACCCCAAGAATGTACTTGGTGGATTTAGAAATTTATGCTTTTTTCTGCTTTCACAGCTTATTATCAAATAGAATTCACCAAAAAGTTAATTGAAGTTGTGTGGTAAGGTAGATTCAAAGAGGTTAAGAGCATGGGTTTCCACAGCCTTGGCAATGCTGCAGCTTGTGGGCTTCACCACTAGGTACCCCGCTTTGGCCGATTTAAGCAAGTTCGAAGCCGAAATGCGAGGCGAATTTGAGATTGGCTCGGTTTCTCAATTTCGCCTCTGTTTCTCAATTTGGTTCTCGCCGATTTAAATTTTGCTTTTTCACTACACCAAATAAAAAAGACTACAAATTCGCCAACATACTCCAAATAAGGCAAACTCCCCATATATGCCTAAGTGAAATGTGTTGAGCAAGTACTTGTTGGCAAGTTCAACTCGAGAAGATTAAGCGTGTCAAACGATCCGACCCTAATGGTGATTCGTGAGATTATGCCCTAGATCCGATCCTTTTTATTTTTATTTTCTTTGATGGTGTGAGTTGTGAACTTTTCTTGTTTTCTTGGTTGTAAATTAGGAATGGGTTTGCTTTATTTTCGAATTCGGTGTAAAAGTTAGATATCAAGCTAAGCTCCTAATGCATACACACTAGAAATAGAAAAGGTGATGCTCTAATTCGACCTCTTGAGCTTTTTTTCCGTGTCCGACTACAATATATACACCAAGAATTTCCCGCATGGATATATCCCAATGACCTTAAAGCAAAAGCTATGGCGCGTACACACTAGAAATAGAAAAGTAAAACAAATATGAGGACCTCCAACATAAATTCTAAAACCGAAGCGCGAGTTAGAGATCTAGAAACTCCCCCGAGTGAAAAGCTTTGTCGTAGGGCCATTGTGTCCAATGGAGCTCTTAGTAATCAAAGCGAAATTTCACATTCAAAGCCAAAAAACCTCTCACAAAGAAAGATATCTTGAATGGCTAATAACTTTGAAGAGCGTATACCCGGGCCGATTTTAGCCGATGAACAAAAGCAAAGAAGAATGACATGTATTCATCCCTAGCCGTCAAATTAAAATTTATAGAAAATTGATGTAGATTAGGAAGCGGAGTTTTTAGTATGATTGTTTGTTGGTTGTGATTTTCTGAACCAGCTCATCTTTGTTGTTGTTGTTACTTTTTCACTATGCTCGGGTATAATTATGTCTTCTGCCACTACTGTTTAATACGTAGGCCTCGTGTTAGTTTTGTGGCTTTCGGTCCCCTTCATTTTCTCCATCTTCATCCCTTAGTAACAAGTGGACCGCCGCCTCCCCGGCTCCCCGCAATCCTACTCTCACCTCCATTCTTACTTTCTCAAGCTTCTTCGTCTCTCTCCTCTTTTTCCCGTTTCTCACCATTTTTCTCTCTTTTCTTTTTGGTTTGCCGAAACCCTATTGCATCCCCGACGCACGGCCACCACGCTTCTTCTCGGACCACAAAGAAGATGACGACTACGACTACGCAATAACAATTATTTTATAAAAGAAGATGGATTTGTTTATAGAAAAAGACGGATTTGTTTGCCTTATCAAGCACGTATTGACCTTTGCAGTCTCTCTCTCAGCTTATCCATGGCTTCCACAACTTCATTTATCACTTTGGAAAAGCCCTTCTCTTCTTTACCCAATAACAATTATTTTAACCAAAGATTGGGTATTTTTTTTAATATCAGGATTTCAATTTGGAAATTAGTAAATCTCCAAAATTTTGATGTTTGTTTGTAAAATTAGGCTGAATTTTTTAATATCCATTTCTGGTTTATTCTCAGGTCTAAGAAGAAATAGCTTCAAAATTAATGTGGTTGCTACAAAATGGGAACCCGCAAAGGTATTTCAGCTTCATTTTTTTTATTAGGAACTCTTGATTTTTTTGTGTTGATGAAAAATGATAAATAAATAAATATTAGGGTTTCAATTGAACCTAGATATGGAAAACTCTGACATTTCAATTGAACTCTATAATTTCTGATCGTTGATTAGTTTCCCGATTAATTTTATGATTTTTCCAGCCTATTTTCATTTCGACAATCTTTTCCCCTATGTTTAGATGTTTTTTTATTGCTAAGTTATTGGAAATGTGACAAAAAATCAGAGTAGATATTTGAAGAATATGAAAAAGATGCAATCTTTGGGCATTTCTCCACTGATTAAAAGAGAAATATATGAAGATCAAAGCTTTGCTTGTTGTTGTTGAGTTTATTTAGAATGATATCAGTATGAGAAATGGTGGGATACTTTTTATTTAGCAGATCTTGATGTTTGATTCAGACTGTCTAAAAGCCATACTTCTGATAACTCGTACATCACGTGTTGCTTTGTCTTACTGAGATAAGATTGGAATTTGGTTGGATTTGAGGAATTAATTGAGGCTGGTTTGTTTTGAGGTGAGAATAGGTCTCAATTAATGTAAAATATGTTTTTGCAATGTGGTTGATAATATGAACCAAATTCTATTCTTTTCCACTAACTTACTTGTATAGATAATGTCATATGTCTCTTATGTTCCCTTTGTTACATTTGTTCATGTTTGTTTAGGTTTTACATTGTAATTCTAAAATGTATGCTTGTGTTGTCGTCGTTTCGCTTTGCTTGGGTATCATCCATCTTTCCCCTTCCTTTACTATATGGTGATTGTTTCTTTCCTTTTGCTATATGAAAAGATACACCTTCCTTTACTATATGGTAAGATACACCTCTCTGACCTAGACTTCAATACACCTCTTTCTTTAGCCTTCTTATCTTTTCTCTCTCCTTTTCTCTAATTTTATATCGCCTTTTCTGATTTCTCTGGAAATTATCTTCTTTCATTTCATGATGTATATCCGTGTTATTTTTTACGGATTTTTTTTGCATTATATGGTGATGTGATGTTTTTGTATTGGAGATAGTACATTAATGGGTTTTTAATTAATTTGACTTTTTTTGTGTAATTAGTCGTTCTAGATCTCGAGTATTGACCAAGAAGTTCGACGGATGCAAATGCAAACGAATGTATTGGGTCGTGGGAGTTTTGTAATTAGTACTCCTTGCTCTCATGCTATGGTGCATTGTTCATAGTGCATTCTCATTGTTTGTTTTCTTGTACTTCCTTTATATAATATTTTTTAAAATTCCGCCTATATATTCCATCTTATATCTAATATTTGAGTGCTTCTTTTACAGACCCATTAATTGCTTCTATTGCTTTCCATGGCCTGGGTGAGATGCTTGGTGTGCCTTGAGGGCACAGGGTAAGAATGATTTTAGTTTCTAAAAACTTGTAAAACTTTAAGAATGTAAACCAAGCTATGAACAACTTTTCAAATTTTGTCGCCTTTGAAAACAACCTTGTGTGACAATGAGAATCAAGTGGTTGAAAATTGTGATATATAGATTACAATTACAAAGGCAAATCAAAGGCAGCAAATCCCCTACCATGAGTGAGATTAATTACAATTTTCTTCTCAACCAATGAATTAATATAAACAACTTTAGTTCAAAGACTTTTAGTTAAGATATTTTAGTTTAGTTTACTCCAAATCCGGTCCATTTCAATTTACTTTAGCAACATTAAGTTTGTAATCTTTGACACGGCACTAGAAAGGCCAAACTTATATATTGAGAAAGCAGAACTTCTATAAAAGAACTATGAGTTAATGTAAGGTGTTTTACATGAAGATGAAAGACGATTACCAGCGTTATTTGGCTGAGTTTAAGTCTGATGATGAAAGGAAATCTATTGTTTAGGATAGTATGCTGTCCTGAAGGTCTGCTCAGGTTTCAATTTCTTTGAATTAGCACATTCGCATTAACTTATATAAGGTCGGTCTCGCCACAACATTTTGGTGCGACCACATCGCCTTGAAGATCTTCAATGAATGACTTTTTACATGGTTGAGGTCCCAGAAGTGACTTGTTATATTGTTGAGGGGTAACTTATACTTAGAGTTTGATTTTGGGTTGTGCTCGAAATATATTATTAAATAGGTCAATTCAAGTCGAGTTTGCCTTATTTGGGTTGCGTTCAAGTTAGTTTATCGAAGTGAGGTCAAAATAGTGTCGCCTAAGGGTGACTTATTATACTATGTTAAGGGTTACTTTGAGAAATTTATGAGAGGTGAGTAGGTGACTTGTAATATGTTTAGGGTGACTAAATGTCCGTGGGTCTCACCCAAGACCCGGTTGTCGAGCATAGTAGTTTGCAAGTGCACATGTAGGCCACCTTATATTTTCTTCATCCTCCTGCAGGTTTACGTGCTGGAGATGATATGGTAGAAGTAGAGTAGTTTTAGTTCTATCACAAGTTAGCAAACAGAATTACATAACAGCTTACATTAATCTTAAATGTTTTTACTGCAGAATTACTCATCAAAAATAACAGTTCACCCAAAAACAAACGATGGGAGGCCAGGAACATTGCTCATCAAATCATTCGTAGTAGATGTTCCTGATGGGAACACCACAGAGGAGACCTTCTACCTTGTTCAATAATCCCTTATCAACTGCAACCATATTTGCTTAGCCGAAGTTTAAGCGAAAATCGCGTTGCACAACCAGAACTATCATATAGGTATGTATATAGAGAGAGATATTAAGGAGAGAATTAGGGCATTGGAGGAGCATGTTTAATATAAATTGTATCATATGATATACTTTCGCCATTCTTTTGAGGAAGATAGAGAGCGAGTTTGAACATGTTCCACAAAATGAAAGCATTTCACTTACAGCTTGTTTGGTTCATTTTTAGTAAAGGAAAGAAAGAGAAGAGAAAGGAAAGGAATAGAAAGGAAAAGAAGGGAAGAGAAAGGAAAAAAACCTTAACTTCCCATGTTTGGTTTAAATTTTCTCTTTTCTCCCAAATTCCCCCACTTTTGGGAGGAAAGGAAATTGAAAATTTATTAAGGAGTCTTTCCTTTTAATTCCTTCTATTTCCTTTCATTTAAATTTATTTTCTTGAACCAAACATTGGAAACTAACAATTTTCTTTCCCCTTCCTTTCTTTTCCTTCCAAATCCCTTCTACCAAACAAGCTGTTAATAAAAATGGGGGAGTAAGCACTTGTAGGAGACTATTTTATTCATTTGAGTTTCTTTTTGGAAAAAAATGATGGTAATACGAGGGAAGGGGAGAATTAGTGAGAAGGATGGAGAAAGGTATAGAAGAGGGAAGATGATCAGATGAGAGTTGAGAAGATTTGAAGTGTTAAGAGGTTGAGGAAGGGAGGGGAAAAAATAAGATCAAAATGAGAAAGAAAGAGTCGAGTTTGGAGAGAAGAGTAGAGTTGACCTTGTTTCTTATTAAATAAATATGAATAATAGAAAAATACAAGAATAATTACAGTTGGAAAACCCATCTAACTAAAAAGAGTAATTACGTGAACATTATGATATATGAGAGACTGATGAATGAAATGTGTGTATTAAGCTTAGTAACACATTAATTAATGTTGAATAAGCAAATTACGAGAACAAAACTTGCATTGTAAGCTTGAAATTGTGGAGGTTATAGTGGACGTTAATTTTTCCTTTTTGACGTCTATAATTAAAAAATGAACATGAAATTTTTGTTGCAATGAATAGCCTCGTCCTTGGAATGTCCAGAATGTTTAATATTATTGTGTTTGCTAAATCAATCTTGCATGAATTTGCAGGTATGATTTCATGCCACTTTGACACTCTCCCAAGGCTTGTCTGGGAGTTAGATTAGTAGTTCTACTTGGATTATGTCTTGTAGCAATCAAGGAGTTCTCATGTAGCATCCCAAGGAATACAACTTTTTACTTTTGATATGGACTTTCGCGGAGACTCGGAGCCGTGAAGAAATGGTTATACCTTAGTCTTAAAGTGGCAATATCTTCGAAAGACTAACCAGATGTAGCAACACTTAGCTTTTACAATAACCGAGATCTTCTGATCTCCTATGTAAATAAGATAAAGCACATATCTTTCTATTTCATTAACTTTTTTTTGATAGACCACTATTTCATGCACCATTACAAATTAATTAGTTGACAAACTAATCATACCAATGATAGCTAATCGTTGTTTTCAGAAATTGCTCTCTGATAGCTGATATAACAACATTTTGCATAAATATGTTTGGTAATATTTAGCTAATATTGAAAATTGTTAGTTTCCAAATGCATAAAATGCCTTTTTAAAGGTTCTCTTTTAATGGAAGTTCATTTATAAATATTAGACTACTTAAAGTGGTACTCATATAGTCATATAGTTTCATCATCACCCTTAATAAAAAGAAACTTGTCATAAATTTGTATTAAGAAATTACTAGAATATGGTACATTGAACATGAGAAGTTTACATAAGCTAATGCATCCTGAAAACTAACAATTATCTATTATTAAGACTCATTGAAGTGGTACTCATATAGTCATAGTTTCTTCTTTTTTTTCCCTTCTTTATAAGTTATAGTCTGTAGAGGTACGAGAAATTTCTTGCATCTATCCGATGAAGTTCATCTTCCATTAACTACATGTGTTGAACATCCAGGAAGGTAGAGTTGGCCATGGCCTCCCTATCCTCCAATTTTATGTTATCATTTTTTCTTTATGAAATATAGGCTTTTATTTTCCTCGTACGAAATATAGCTGGATTAGCTGCTACTTTCGCGTTGGTGATGCAAACTTGCTCGCCTCTTTCATGATTATTTAGATGTTCTTGGCATGGTTATCTAAGTCGAAGAACATGCGCGAACCATTGGACAGGCTGACAACCCAGAACACGTGGAAATTTGGTCTGTGAAATTGGCAAAGTTTGCCCCTTAGAGTTAAGTGTTGCATCTTATGGACCAATATATTTGCTACTAGGTTAAGTTCTTGTAATATACACACACACACCAAGGGCATTTTAGAGCTAATGCAATCTACTTAGCTTATGTTCTTAACTACCAAGTTTAGTTGCCTTTATTTTCCCTAAATGGATTATGCTAATGTTGAACATTTAGTTGTCTGCAATTATTTTTGCTACCTTGAAGCAGGGCGCATAGCGCATTCAACAACTAGTTTAAAAAAAAGTAATAGGTTTAATAAGTTTAGATAAATTTTAATATCTTATAAAATAAACTTCAATAAATTTAGAAGAATTTAAGTGCAGATAACACACCCTTGGTCCTTAGATTAAGGTAGATCTGAATAATTTTTGTACTTCCTTCGTTCTTTAATAATTGCAACATGTAGGGGTTACACATTTTTTAAGGAGATAAGAGAGATAGATAGAAATGAAAAAAAGGACCCATATAATAAGGAGAGATATAAAGAGAAAACTTAATCAAGTTTAATAATGTTGCAATTAATATAAAACTTCCAAATAAGGAAAATGTTGCAATAATAAAAGAACTGAGCGAGTACTCGATGATAAAAAAAACCATTTTTTTCCTATACTGAGAACCTGTTTTTGACACCACTACTCGCAAGTCGCAACCATTTGATATTACTACTTTGGTAAGTTAGTTGAACAGGCCGACCCACCAATGACCTAGGTATACCCAGACTAGGCAACCCACCAATTCCTGACAACACAGCCCACTTTTATTACACAGCAAGCAGCAACAGTTGCAGAAACCAGAAACACAGCACCCAGAATCACAAACCAAAGCAACAAAGCAAGGAGGAGAGAGAAGGAGGAAGTGATGAACAACCTCTCACCCTCCTCAAATGCAGCAACTCATAATTATATTTCAATCCCAAAAACAGCCATTTTCATCCTACTTTTTCTTTTCATAATTGGAGTTGGAGTTTCAGTCTTTATCTTTATTGAAGTTCACAATGCCCTCTTCTTAATTGCTTCTCTTTCTCTCTCCGCCATTGTTTCTGCCCTTCTTTTATGGAATGCTGTCTGCTTCCGCCGTAACACCGCCCTCTTTCTCTTCCTTCGCTCTTTCCCTGTCTCCGACCTCCGCCTCGCCACCCACGGTCAACTTGTCCACATTACTGGGGTATTCCGTATTCCTCCTTTTCTTTTTTGTCGATATCGTTAATACTCCCTCCGATCCCATATTAATTGATACAATTTGACCGACACATAAAATGGAAAGTGTATCGGTTAATATTAGTGAGGTATCGCTCTCTCTGTCCCATATTAATCGATACAGTTTGACTGGGATAATTTTTTTTATAAAAGTGTATTAATTTATGAAGGACAGGTGAAAATGGGAAGCCTATCGGTTAATATGGGACAGAGGGAGTATTTGTTGAACCCCATATATTGTGCGCGTACGTTAATGGCCCTACATCGGAGAAAGAGGAGAGAAAAATACCGTGCGCACATCGGAGAAAGAGGAGAGAAAGTACCGTTGTGCACATGTGAGTTGTCCCAAATTGGAGAAACGGAAGAGAAAGTACCACCATATAAGCTAGAGGAGCTACTCCTACTATTGCCAATTATTCAATCAAATTGTTCAATCAAATTTATCAGTATTTAACTGCTTTATGAGTTTGTTTTATCTGCTGAATTTTTGGGTTCGTGAATTTTGATTCTTGTCTTTTGGAAATGTTTAAATTAGTTATTTAGTTATGTGTTGCAAAGTATGAAGTTGTGGGTGTCATTATGTAATTGGAATTTTGTTGCAAATGTGCTAGGATGTGATTCTTGTCTTTTGGAAATGTTTAAATTAGTTATTTAGTTATGTGTTGCAAAGTATGAAGTTGTGGGTGTCATTATGTAATTGGAATTTTGTTGCAAATGTGCTAGGATGTGAATTTTTGAAGTGTTTGTTTTTGCCGAGTTGTGTGAGGATTCTCATAATTTTTGTATGTTCATGTCAGCCAGTCTCTTGCGGTGATGTTTGTTTAGAATCATCGTATGAAAAAGTGGGTGGATGCGTTTATACATCAACTCTTCTATATGAATATGAAGGATTTGGATTGAATTCTAAGCAACCTTGCTTTCTCTGGAAATTAGCCTATCTTGAGGTATGTGACTGTTTTATAGGTAATGCAGTATGAGTTTAGATTTGCTAAGGTGGATTTTGTCATCTTAAATATGTATATGTAACATACTTGTTGAATTTGTGGGACTATTGTGGCAATTGAGCGATGTTCTTGTCAAAACTGATTTATCTTTCAAATATCAATTAGGAGTTGTTACTGTCATTGACTTGGATTTAGACATTGACCAAAGTTTCCATTGACACAGTCTGAATAATGTATTGCAAGACTGAAGCAACTCTTTTGATTTTAGGGATGAATTTTTAGTTTACTTGGAAAGTGTCTCGTAAAGTCTCATAATAATTTGATGCGAATCTCTCTTATACATCGAGAAAAGCTAGACATCTAATTGTTAGATATCCAAATTGTAATTTTACTTGAAATGGGGTTCGCCACTTTCTCTATTTTACATTGAGATATCTAGCCTTTAGAGTATTACACTTGCAATTGTCCAACTTGGAAAAAGTATTCCTATAGTTAAATTGGGTGCTTAATTAGGTTTGATGTTTCATATCTTCTCCTGCCTTTCTTTGGCATGTGTTTTGTGAGAGGGTTTTGAGGGTAAGCAGGGTGGAATATACCCAAGATACATCCTTATCCTTCTCTCTAGTTGCCAACTAGCTTTGATGGTACTTGGTGAAGCCTTATGGGGGAGGTTCCCAAGACTTGGGATTACATCTTATCTACGACACTGTTCTTTGGGTTCTCTATACAAAATAGAACTCATCTTTAACCCTCTCTTTGATATAGAAAATACAATTCCTTAACAGCAACCATTTTAGCATAGGCATTGACATTGTAAGAGTCTCTTTGCTCCGTCCATGCCTATAGTTTCCAGGATTACTTTCATCTTTAATTGATGGAAAACTCAGTAACCTCGAAACTGTTCTCTTGCCTTTTCATGGTCGAAAGGATCTTGCTTCTTTGCTCTTACATACTACCTTCTGAAAATGTAATGGTTTCCTCTTCTGGCTAAAAGTTGCGAGAAACTTATGTGAGATGCCATAAAGAAACCAAGAAAGTAGTATGTTTCATATTTCATGTCAAGTGCTAAGGCCTTGACCATTATTGTATCAAGGTATTACCAATTGTATTGCCTTCTCTTCCTTTCTAGTAGGTGGACTATCACAGCTGATCAGTATAATTCTATGTTGGCTCTCTTTTGAAGACGAACATCAAACAAAGCAATCAAACCTACAAGTTGGCAAAACTTGTGGTTGTCGTTGCTTTGTTACGAAAGACAATCATTGTAGAATCATGGATCCTTAAGTCAAACAACGGCTCTAGATTTTGAAGCTGGCAACAGAATTGTCGGATGCAGGCCTTGGTGAAGGAGGCTGTAACCGTAACAATAGCGTTCACAAAACTGTTCTAGCATAGAGCCAAATCAAACATCGAAAAGATTAGCTGACGGGCCAGGCTGTGCTCTTGCCTCACCCGAGGCTTGGCAAGGCACGGCCTGCTGGCCTCGTGCTGGTGCCGTGTCATATTAGCCAGATCCCAGACCTAGAACTAGTTGTGGGGAGGCCCATGGAACCGTTGTGTTATGCTTTCGTATTTAGATTTGTCAATCTTGTTTTTGTTGTGCTTTTTCTTTCCAAAGTTCATGCCTTCTGCCTTGTCTTGCTTTCCCATCCAAAAATGCAACTCAAGCATGGGTTGTGCCCACGCTGTTCCATCTTCCATGCTTCAAGTTGGCCTGATCCAGTGCCATCTCTAGTTGACAACATACTCTAGAGTCCCGAATCTGGATGTGCTTTTGGTTTTTCCCAATGTTAGAAATCAGCTCGCTCTGACTTGGAATCTTGCATAGATGCATCTTACCTGTTTCAAATGTTACCCACTTCATCCTAATTTCTTACTTCAGATATTGTTTGCCTTTCTCAGTGAACAATTTGGATGGTTCCCTTTTTGCAGAGGTTCTCTACAGACTTCTACATATCTGATAAAAACTCTGGCATTCGAACTTTGGTAAAAGCTGGATATGGATGTGGACTCATTCCCCTTATTGTAGAGAGCAGGCTTGTGTACACAAGAAAAAACAGAATTCTATCTCCCAACTTGACAAAATGGCTGACAGACAGAAATCTTTCAGCTGATTCGCGGGTTTTACGCCTTGAAGAAGGGTAACTCTTCATCTCCTCGTGCTCCTCTTTCCCCTTTTATGAATAGCTTATATTTTACTTAAGCGTGGCTGTTTACAGATCTGTTTTCCACAGAACAAAGAGAGGTGGGTTAGTCTTGTGATCTCGGTATGAAGTGGTCCCCACCATCCTCCTCTCTTGTTTCGTAGAAAATGTGCTCTTTGTATAACCTTAACTCTTAACTTAGATGCTTAAGAAACTCTACCTGCTTGTTATCAGCTATATAAAAGAAGGTGATTGTGCTACTGTCATAGGCATGCTGCATAAAGCTGGTGATGATATCGCAATGATTGTTCAGCCACCGGAGCTCGTTTCCACTGGCTGTCTGTGGCAAAGACTACTATATCCTGTCAATTTCGATGGCTTACTACTCGGGCACTCCTGATCTCACTGATAAGTCATCCTCAGTGTTTATGATGCACTCAACCCAACAGAAGTAATACTGGAAATTTTGACCTTCAATTGTAATCATAGGACTGTTGTTGAGAAGTCGTCAGAGCTTCTTGCTTGATTTTAATGCAAAAATTTAGTGGTATCATGTAACATAATCTGATTGATTGCTTACTAATCCAAGTTAAATTCTTTCCTGAAACTAATTAACATCCTTGGTGTTGTAATTCCAGTTAAGGTCAAATGATCTCTAGTCATTTGACAAAAGGCGTAAATCTTTAAACGAAGAAGCCAACTTGCGCCTAGATTCAGATTAGAGGTAACTATCTAAACCAAACGTTATTGATGGCCTGTTTTGTAGACATAACATATCATCTAATGATCTTATGTTCGACTTTTTTGTATCAATTTATGCGTCACCAAATATTATTGGTCCACATCATCAATTACAATCTTACTTCTTTTTATAAAATAAAGAAATAAATATATAAGATTCTTTTCCTGTACATATTATAATAGAAGGCAACAATATATACGACATTCAATCTGATCTTGGGTATAAGACCGTAAGACATTATTAAGTAAGATAGAAAGCACTCTCAATAACTCTTATTAGTATAGCATGATGAGTTGATTATACTCACCACAAACTGATTGAAAATAAAATGGTCTATATTAGCTCATCATGTAGTGAGGAATAAAATGAACTGCTTGATTTGCCTTCTAATAGACTAATAAAACCATCACTACAATCTACAGTAGTGGAGTAGATGGTGAATATCTTGCATATCAATCTTTAAGGATACAATGATGTCATCTTTAACACTTCATCCATTTTTTAGTTGTTTTATTTTGACTTAACATATTTATTAATGTATAATTTAACCACTAGTATCTTTGATTATATACTTCATATTAGTATATATGATTCAAAGCTAATTTTTTGTAAATAGATATTAAGACAAATCCTATAGCATTTTACATGAAGGCCCGTTTGGTAGGGCGTAAAATATTTTCCCGAAAACTGTTTTCCTCTATTTTCGCTTTTACATTGTTTGGTTGGTAGAGGAGTGTAAAAGCAATTTTCCTCGAAAGAAAATTGCTCTCCCAATTATGGAAAACCATTTTCCTTTCAAAATGAAGGGAAAACAGTTTTCCTTATCTCTCTTGTACACTCCTCTCACAACCTCCTTACTTTCCCTTTCATTTTCCTTTCATTTAATCATTTCTCTTACATGGAACCAAACAACGGAAAACTAATTTTGGAATTATGTTTTCCACTGTAAATTGTTTTCCATGAAAATCATTTTACACTGAAAATGTTTTACGCCCTACCAAACGGAGCCGAAATAATTAAATAGTGTATCAAAACACGAAATCAAGGTGAAACAACTAAAAGTAATGAAGGGGGTATCGTGCTTAGCTTGATTGCTTATGAAAGGCGTTGAGGTTTGCTTTGTTAGTAGTAACCTCAGTGTTGCATTGCATCACGCTGGTCATGCAACCTTCTCATACCTTTTAAAAATAAGAAGGTTTCGGGAAAAAAGGAGATATTTTGTCTTTTTTTCTACTTCTTTCACTTTCCTTTTCTGTCTGTTTTAGAAATACTTGTACCATTTGTGTTATTCAATAATTGCCTTGTGTATGTCAGATATACTATATACAACATGCTAGTTAAGTATCACCAATTGGGAAATTCAACATATTTTTAGAGAAGCAAAACGAGCGGCAGACTGGTCAACAAATGTTAGTCACCTAGTAGATTCTATTTTCTTCATTGATGATGGTAATAACTCTTCTCTTCATTTCATTCTTGTACTCGCATTAGATATCCCCCTAGTACGGATTGGAGAGCCTCCTAAGGCCTTTTTCCTTATCTTAATTATATACTTCCTCCGTTCCAATTTAGTTGTGACACTTTCCATTTTAGGAAGTTTCAAATTAGTTGTTACACTTTCATTTTGGGTAATAACTTCTCTCTATCTCTCTCCTATCACATGTGACCCTTTTGTTTTATTTCTCTATCTCTCTCCTCTCCAAAAAATTGTCTAGGAGTCCATAATTCTAAAAGTGTCACAACTAAATTGAAACGGAGGAAGTAAAAGAAAAGGTACCTCAAAACACATATAACTGAACTTCATACAAGGCTAATGATTTCTTAATTTGGGGTGACTAAAATTAAATATAGCTTGTTATATGCAATACCCTCGTTGTATTCAAGTTTTTGTGTTTTACGTTCAGTAAAGTTTTAGGTAACTTGGTCCAAACTTATAAATTAGATAATTCTACAGTTCTACTGTTTCTGTTCTGTGAGGAATGCTTATTTTTTACCACTTCGTATGACCTTTTAATTAATACACAATTAACTCTTAAACTCCGTTCTCTACAAAAATGGAAAGACAAATAACACGGAGAGAGTATCAAACTGATGACTTAAGCTAAGATAATCATGAATCTGATACCTTGGTATTAAAACTACATACAATTATGTCTATTGAAACTGAAGTAGATTTTTTTTAGCCAAATTTGTAGATCTAAATCTGCTTTCGTAAGCAGAATATAAGTTTTTATTTGAAGCTCATTGGCTCATACATCTTTTCCAGTTGAAAAGGAAATAACATTTTTTCAAGCAACAATTTAAATGGACCAAAACAGTTGTACTGTATCCACCAATAAACCATAGTGCCCTGTAAAAGTACAACCCACGTCCATGATTTTGAGTTTCCTACTTACAACTGAATATATTCCATTCAAGAGGTATAACCCAACCTCACCCACCATCGCCAAATGGTTTTGGGTGGTTTCCTGATAGTTAGTTTGTATTTCATAACGTATGTACGAGCTAATAAAGCTCTGCTAGTGTTGGTTTATTTCTGTTTGGTTTGTATTACCATTAGGTTGTACTATAGTTTTCATTAATGCAAATTTTCTCGTTGTCAAAAAAAAATATATATTCCATTCAAATATTTTTTAACAAATTAAAATTCTTGGCCTACCTAAAAGTGTTCCAAACAATTTTTACAAGTATTAAATATATTTCCCAAAATGGTATTAGTTTAGGAATTTATGACAAATTTACAAGTCGATCAATGACATTAATATTTAATTATTGCTTAATATTTTCATTTTTAACTTATTATATGCAGGCATGTAGCCTTAAAGACCGTATTTATCATTTTCCTATGATGGTTTAAATTAAACGATAAAAAAGTGTAGAAACTAAAAATGGCCTAAGACTTTAACTCTAAAGGGCTATATCCCATGAAGAAATTGAATCTTCTTTATTGGGTTTTCTTAAAGAAGTTCTAGTTGGAGGCATCCGAATCCGATTATTAGAGCAAGTGGGTTAGGCTTCAAAACTCTTTTTTCATTAAAGATTCAACAACCATATGTATGATAAGTTCATTTTTGAAATTCGCTGGAACAAGTGGGTTAGACAATTTTCCTAATAGATTCGAACTTCTTTGAGGATTTAGCTCAATCTCTAATCTACTTTTTACTTTAAGTATATCATTCCTATTTTCTTTATAAATAAAAAACTACAATGCTACGTTAGAATAGGAAAAAAAAACATGCTCATATGAAACCCCTTAAAAAAAGGAAAAACATGAACATTGAGACAATATGATAACTTTGTTCATTTGATATATAATAAGATTTGATTTACCCATCACCAAAGCGAAAAGAAATTTAATGTGATTGTATTATATCGTTCAGATTCGTCAACCGTACACTTGAATGTATGCAAAGATAGGTAAAATTTGTGGAAAATGAATACTCCTAGCTAGGGGTGTGCACCGGTCTAGGATCGATGGACCGGAACCGACTGGATCGGAATCTGCCTTTCTTTTGGACGGGACTGGACCGGAAAAATTCCGGTCCTGTCCGGTCTGGACCGGAATTTTTCCGGTCCAGTCCGGTCTTAGACCAGGTTGGACCGAATCTATATTTTTTTTATAAAAAAAATATTTTTTATTTTATTTAAATATATTTATAAATTAGATATATTAAAAATTAATATTTTTAATAACAATAATCCTAAAGTAATAAATAATAGGTTTTTAAATTTCTAAATTTCTACCTTTTTAAACTTTTTTTAACATATAAACTTTTTTTTTTACTAAAATAATAGAAATTCCGGTCCAACCGGTCTGGAACGGAATTTTCCGGGTTTGGACCGGACCGGACCGGAAACCCGGAATCGGGATTTTTTGTGGCCCGAGGACCGGACCGGAATCTCCGGTCCGGTTCAAATTCCGGTCCGGTCCGGACCGGTTTGTGCACACCCCTACTCCTAGCCTCCTAACAAGATGATATTTTCTACATAATACTTTTATTTCCGTCCATTTTCTTTCATATTCTAAGCATTTATGCTCTATTTGTTCAAATATCATAGCCACATAAACTCTTTACAAATATATGGAGATATTTGTCACTTCTGAGATAATATTAGTGGGGAGTGTAGTTAAATTTCTTAATAATATCCATAGTTATTTTATTATTTTATTCATTGTTACTTTATAATAGGGTAAAGAAGAAGTATTCTAGAGGGCCAACAAATATCGTAAGGCAAATAATTCTTCTGACCGCATCAGACTCTTTAAGGGTGGGAAAAATCGAAAAAATTATAATAAGGGAATTCTCAACCTCAAAGGAGTTCAAACCCATAACAAGAAGCATCCTTTAGAATCCTCAACATCAGGCTAAATACTACTCCCTCCGTTTTTACTTTTCATATATGGAATATGGGAGGAAACTAAGGTAAATGTACTTTTTACACTCTTTTTTTTTACTGTTTTGAACTTCTCTTACTTTTTAGTACATCTCTTTTACTTTTTGGAATTTATCACTTACTTAATGTTGTTCAAGTAAGGTAAGATTATCTATGGAAAGACCTTTCTAAAATATTACAATGAGTAAAGTACAAAACAACAAATAGAAACGGAGGAATTACTTGATATAAAAAAAAAATCATACTTGGATAGTTGGATTGAATGATGAGGGAGTGATAGAACCAATGTGTCCAATGAACGATCATTCATAAAGTGTAGGAATAGAATCAGTGGCGGAGCCAGGATTCTCAATCAGGAGTAGCATAAAAAAGGTACCAAATAGCGGTAATAATACTGAAACATAATTCACGTTAAACACTTATAACCTTTTTTTTTAAATAAGATATGATATTAGTATAGGAAAATATTTCCCATGACAATTTAGTTTTTTTTCCAGTTGTACTTTGAAGTTTGGGCAACTCGAAAGAAGTTATTTGGTGCTATTTTTCTCTATTCATACCAATTATATAATTTTTTATATTAATTCATGGGTTGTGTTCAATTGGTCTAGAAAGTGGTGCAATTTGTACTACTAATGGTAAGAAAATGTGCTATTATGTTACTAACTTTAACAAAATATCAACTTTTCAAAACACTTACTAGTTTATTTTTAGATATATTGATAGTTAAAATTGTGTATGGACAATATGTGAAAAGGTTTTTAATAAGTAGAATTTCCCTTTAACAATTCGCTCCGTGACTTCCCTTAATTTTTATAGTAGTAATGGGCATTTTCCTTAAAATAAAATTTATTGAAATATGCTACTTAGAATTTACAAGTGTATTTGAGACTTTGAGGAAGATGGAAAAGATAAGGGAAAAAAGGAGATAAGGAAAAAAAAAAGAGAAAAGGGGAAAAAAAAAAAAAAAAACTAGAACTGAAAGAATTCTAGGAACGTGGGAATCGAACCTGGGATGCTGCGAGCCTGCGACATCATAAATGCATGCTTAGAACCAATCACTGCGACACGGATATTATAACAACATATATTGCTGGTGTATTGTATATATCTTATTTTTACTTAATTCTTTTTCGCCGCCAATTTGTTTTTTGAATTTTTTTAGGGGTAGCATATGCTACCCCTTGTTACTTAATAGATCTGCCCCTGAATAGAATAATATAATGCTGTATTGACAATTTTGACAAACTGGAATAAAGTGATTTTTTTCCTAATTGAGACAGTTCATGGTGTTCGTATATATGTCATCTTTGATGATTCTACCTCATTTGCATTGTCTGATTGAGTATTACTGTTTGCATATTCTCATGAATTGGTCGGTATAGGTAAGTTTTTGGACCCCTGCTGTCTAAATTCTTTTTTTATGTTTTAAAGTTATTATTTCTACGTATCATATACTAGAGCTATAATTTTATTTTTTAGGTGGTTGTTTGAAGAAAGAGTAACTCAAATCGTTATAACACTTTAAAAATGAATAGAATAATTTATATATAAGAGATTAGGTCCACAATCGAAAAATTATACATGAGATTCATATAAGATTTTTTTTTTTGGTGAAAAACGTAGAATCCGATTATATAGTCATAAAAGCACGAGTTTTACAATGCGCAATATAAGCCGTATTAATCTCTTTTTCTCTCTCTCAAACCCTAGCCTCCCCTACTCCTTCTTCGTCAATTAGGGGCTGCCATGGATGATTTCATCCATGGTAAGCCCCTTTTCCCCTTTTATTTTCAGTTTTTAGTTCATTTTCTTGTTTTGTTTAATAAATTAGTCTCTCTTTATGAGATTTTCTCAAACCCTGTTATGGGGTTTTTAGTTTCTGTTTTGGAAATCTCCTTCTCCCCTATGGGAATTGTGAGTATAGTTCTTTTGTTTTTAGGTATGAGAAATTATTCTCATTGGTTGAAGTTCGAGACTCAACATGAAGGTATTGGAATCTCGGATGCGGTCAACCTGACTCGATCAAGAATGTTCTTCCCAAACTATATCAAAATAATAGACTTCCTCATCAATAGCTGCTTGATTCAGCAAATACAAGGGGGCTACGCTGTATTGCTCGATCTGGTTCATTGTAGTTTCTTCGAAGACGAATTTGATTTAGTCTTGTTTAATTGTATCTTGTTTTTCTTTAATACCTATTATAGATGCCGTTTGGCCTTCAATTAATGAAATTTCTCTTTTAAAAAAAAAAAAAAAAAGCCGTATTACAACAACTAGGGGGGTTTGGGAAAATCCTAGTTACATTGCAACTATCATCATTAGTTCTACTTTCCTTGGCTAGCAAATCCGCCACATGGTTACCCTTCCTGCTACAATGCTCAATTGTCACTAGGGGGAGATCCCTCTATAGCTTTCTGCATTCAAAAATGGCACTCATATACTTGTCAGTGCAGCTCTCTTGACTATACAACACCTTAATTACATTTATGCAATCTGTAAGGATAATGGCCTCAAGTAACCTGAACTTTTTTGCAATAATCAAACCATGTTGAATGGCCATAATTTCAGCTAAGATAGAATCAGTGGCAAAACTCCTAGTCTCGAAACCAACGATCCAAGATCCCGCCCCATTCCTAGCCACACCCCCAGTACCCATGGAATCAGCCAAGCGAGTGAAGGAAGCATCTACATGAATGGTCGGTCTTGAACTTTGGGTAGGGTTTGGACGCAAGTTAGGAAGGGTTGGCTTTTCCGAGGTTTCAGTTTTCTTGGCTTGGATAAGGAGGTGAGATAATGAAATAGCCTTGTGAATAATCGAATCCGTCGACGGAGGGGGTGTCTCATTAAAGCTACATTCATTCCTACTCTTCCATATCTCATGACAGAGGTATGGAAAAATAAAAGCCCACTCAATGTCTCTAAACCTACAGTCAACCTCTAAATTATTTTTAAGCCAAGCAGTGAAGGATAAATGGGGAGGGGGTTGAAACCCACAAGCTTTCCAAACATCCATGGAGAAAGTGCAGTCACGGATCACATGTGGGAGGCATTTTCATTAGGGAGATTACATCTTGGACAGCAGGTATCTGGAACAATGTTTCGAATGGCAAGGAGCATTTTATGAGGGATCCGGTCTTTCCATAATAGCCAGAAGAAGATTTTCAGTTTCGGCTCTATTTTTGCTTTCCAAATCCAAGAGAGGTTGACATGAGGGGAGTTAATTTGGACGTCATAGCTAGGCCTGGGCTAGGGAGAATCCCTTTAAGGAGATAAAGTGGGGAATTAGCACGTCCTCTCGAGAGTCATATAAGATTTTGTTACTCTTCAATTAATACTTTAATTGTTGAAATGCCTTGAATATGACGTTTTGAACGACTCAACACGGAAGGTAAATGTAGGAAATACTCCTAAATCTATCTTCCTAAATCTATCCTACAGTAAAATATGTGTATCCTTTGTTTGATTGTCGTATTACCCCTTGCTCGAAACTAACACATTATTGATAATAAACCATGTACAGTATGTGTATCCTTTGTTTGACTTCCTTTAATTTTCTTGCATCCATCATATCGTGCATTCGTGCTTTATTACTTTATAGAGCAAGTTTTTACATAACATGGATCATACTCCATATCGGAAAATAGTGCAAATTCGATCAATCTTTTCATCACCATTCACCAACATAAAAGTTGAACTTGATGTGATCAAAAGAAAAAAATAAAATAAAAGCTGAATTTGGTGGGATGTTTGACTCGTTGACATATTTGATTCTGTTTCAAGTTGCAAAGAAGGAGAGAGAAAAGGCTCAAAATATTTTCGTATAAAAGTCAACGAGAAAACTGATCTTTTTTAGTGTGGTGTCAAGAGTTCATGCAAGTTGTAACTAACAGTTTTGTTGATCGAAACTTGCGTTTCTCAACACCTGATGCTTGATTAACGTCTTATTTCTTAGGATAATATATTAATATATGTGATTGTGAGAGCTTCAAATTCAATTAGCAGATTCTGATTGATAATATACGTTATCTAATTGGCTAGTTTATTTGCAGGGAACCACAAGTTTGATAAGTAACTTAGACGTTGAATATGGAGACTGGAGTACTTAAAAAAGGAGTAGATACATTAAATTAAACTTTCCATTATGCATGCAATCCGTTTGTAAAAAGATTGTACTTATGCTGATTGCAATAATATTATCAAAGAAGTGTATATATTAATTTAAATTTTAAAAATTATAATATTATATAATTACCCTTGTTTTCCGTACATTTTCCCAAATATAAGGCACACGTAAGATATTTAAGCTTGAACTTTGGCCATTAGTTACTCTTAATTTATACTAATATAAATTTTAAAAAATTATTTTCCAAGACAAGTCTTATTATATAAATTTTATCTTTCTATATTCCTATTATAAGAGATATACATGGTCAAATGAAACTTTCGTGAATTATTCGTGCCTTATATTTTGAAAAATAGGAAATACTACCTCCGTTTCATATTAATAGTTACACTTTCACTTTTGACACTATTCACAAATTTCTCTTTGATTATCATTTGTGAATTATGGTTAAGAGAAAATATAGTCATGTGGGGTCTTGTTTGATTCGTCTCGATATGTAGTTATAGAATATCGACTTTTTATATTTTTTACAAATACAAAATTAGAGATATAAAAGCTCAAAGTAGTGCATCGGCATGCGTGAAAAGTGTAAGTGTAACTATTAATATGAAACGGATGTAGTATAACATATGCTAGTAACACTTATCAATCCAAACAGGGAATATAGATTATAAACATTTAATTATTAGTCTACAATGGTTTCTTGTACTAAAAACACATATTATTTGGTTTAAGAAAATCAATATAGGAGTTAGGGTATGGTATGGTGATAATTAATACTCTAGTTGGTTTGAAAATAACTCGAGTTCGACTCAAAAAAATTTATGAGCCTAGCACTATCACTAATTAAAGTCGACTTGAGAGATTGAGCTCATTGAATAAACTCAAAAAATTTACTTTTTTTTTTCCTTGCATCACTCATTGAATACTACTATAAGAGAAGAAAGTTGCTCATGAAAAACTTTACAATTGATAGGGTATTACTTAGTTACAATTTTTTTAACTCGTATAAAATTTCAAGTTAAGTTGAACATTATGAAATTTAAGTTTGAAAGAGATAAATAAGTTCTATTTAACAAAAATAAGTTCAATTAAAAAAAAAGTCTCATTCAGTTTAAATCAGTTGAAAAGAACAGGCCGGGTCTAAGATAGCATTTTAGTCTCAAATCTCAACTATATATGTATTCAAGATCTCATTCAATAATTTACAAGACATAATTAAGCATTACGATTAATACATTATGTGGTTATTTACTTTTCTTGAAAATCAGAAAAAAAAAATCTATATATATTTCAATTGTTTTTTTCTTGCAATGTGTCATCATAATGAGGATATATGCTAGCTCAATCACAACCCACAACTCACCCTTTATCTAGTTTAATTTGCTGTATCGGAGTTGAAAGTTATTGGTGGAGGAAGTTGTTAGATCACTAAAACTTAATAAAAGATTTGGGTAGCGATTGATAGTGGCAACGTTCGTCACCAATTTTAACTGAATCTCAAGCATTTGAAATTAGAACTTTAATTAAGAAATGCATCTGAGAATCAATTATAACTCTTGAGTAATATTGTAACCTGATTCATTATTATTGTCTCAATGCCATAAGAACAAAAGGTTGATTAAAATATTTATTATAGGTTGGGTTAGAAGGAAATGTTTTGGTTAATTCCATTTATCTGAGTGAATATTTTTTTTGTTGTTATTATTAATTACAGATATAGAAACATGCTCAGCCGAAAGAGAAACTGAATTCAAATCTCACTTGAAGACAGTTATTAGCCGTCTCAGTAAGGGTAGTGAACAATTTTAAGAACCTATTGGGACAGTGGGTTCACTCGTTGGCATGAAGGAGTTCCTTCTATATGGAAGGAGGAAATGGAGAAGACCTATTCTCAACCAAAGCAAAAGTAAAAAAAACAAAGAAAATCTGTGTACATCATACAGCTATGGTGGGACTCCTTTTTCTTTTTGGTCTCTAATAATTCACTACCTTAAGATATCCTTAATGCAAGGCAGATTTGGCTAACTTGACAAGACTTTAACCTCAAATCTTGATTTTGTAAACTTATTGTGGGTTACCACTAGGGGTGCTAATCGAGTCGAGCAACTCAAGAGCAACTCGAGTTCGACTTGGTCAATGCTCGGTCAAAACTCAACTCGAGTTGGCTCGGCTTGTAATCTGAACGAGCACAAGTTGAGCATGACCCTGCTCGACTCATTAAGCTCGCGAGCAGCTCGATAATTTTTTCTTATATATTTTTTTTTAAAATTTATTTTATTTAATAAAAAGGTTTATTAAAAACTTGAGAGATAGGGACCAACTTACCAAGCCCAATAAAAATTGGATTTTTCTAACCTATGCCAAAAGGCATAGGTTAATAATTATAAGATTTTATTAAAAAATATACTTATAATACAACAAGATTCTAATTGGGGATAATAAATAAGGATAAACACTTAAGATAGATAATCATGTAAGATTTTTTTAGTTTGGTTGGATTTTTGAAATGGAAACTTTAGGTATAATGATATCTTATAGAAGTATAAGATTTTGTATGCTCTTATCCTTAAAAATTTACTTTATGGTCTATGATCATATTTCATAAACTAGTAACATAAGTTTAGAAGAATTTTTTTTTTAAAACAAGATTTGTCTAAGCATGGAAGAACCTAAATTATTTTTTTAATGTTATGGTAATTGTTGTAGTAATTCTAATATTTTTTCTTTTAAAAAAAAATCAGAAAATTAATTTTAAACTGATTTTACATTATTTAATCTTAAAGAGCTAGTGAGCAGTCGAGTCGAGCTCTAGTAGAGCTACTCGACCTCTAGTTGAGCTCGAGTCGAGATCCAAAAAAATTAACGAGCATGAGTCGAGTAAGGGGTTAGTGAGCTTAACAAGTACTCCCTCCGTCCCATAATATAGTGCTTACTTCTTTTTTTGCACGGGAATTAAGGAGAGTGGAGGGAGTAGTAGAATCTCAAAAAAAAATTATTTAATAAAGTACTTTTGTCTTGGAACTACTCCCTTAGTTTTTGTTTTCCTTTAAAAAAAATCAAAAAACAATAAATGTTCCTTGGAATTGTGTAAAGTAATAAATAGATGCACACATTTTAAAAGAAAAAGTAAGGTATTTTGGAGAATTTGGGTAAAGATTGAGGATATTTTAGTCCAAATAAATTGATAAAAATAAAATAGGCACAACATTTTGGGACACCCAAAAAGGAATGTAAGCACTATATTATGGGACGGAGGGAGTATATAATAAAGTTGTAAACCTACACTCTCTTAAATAAGGTAAAATAAATCAAGTGGGCCTATGATAATAAAGTAGCCTATGATAATAAAGTAATTCTTCCTAGAACGGAGGAACTTTAATCAATTATTAGTTTCTTTAATCAATTATTAGTTTCTACTCTCTAATCTAAACCTTTAAGTTTTTTTTATATAATCTCTACATCGCACCGCAAATCTCATTATGTACTCCATTGAACAAGATTATAAGGTCTTGTTTGTTTAGAAGACCACAATTTCTTTGAAACTTAATTCGTTGCATCCTTGTACTAACAAAAACAATACTATGAATTTAACAAATAACCGCAAATATCGGGTTTTTTGTTTGAGTGGCATAGACTTGACGTCAGGGATATAAATTATTAGTGAATAAATTAAGAAAGGTTGTCTGCTTAATCTAAGGAATTAAATCTAAGAACAGGTGATTAATTTGGTTGTGACGTGTCCACGTTTAACAGTCTTCTATTTAAAACAGTATTTCTTTGTCTTGGTAAGTGAAGTTCATATTCAGCCGTCTGCTCATAATTTTGACTGAATTTTTCAAATGAAAGAGTGTTGGACTCTCCATAATACTACAAAACTAGTATGAAGTATCAAAATGAGGCCTTTAATGATGTATTTACCTGGTTGCTTACCCATAGTTTCTCTACTCAACATCAATATTAATTGACATGTAATGTGCATAATTTTTATTAGATGTTAACTTGCTTAAAATAAGTAGTTTTAGTACCTTTGACTTGGTCTTGTCAAGCAACCTAAATCTATGGGTCAAGAGTCCATTGACATTGATTTCTTTCTTAAAACTCTTTCTAATGGTAATTAACAATAAAGAAATTTATAATTTAAAACATCAAAGAAAAATTTTAAGCGTTATCCAAGCTAAGATGTGTGAACGATGAAGGGAATAATAGATACTCCCTCTGTCTCTTAATAGATTTTTCATTTCTAATTTGGGCACTATTCATAGGTAAATAAAATCCCCAAAAAAAAATTCCAGTATAAGATTAAACATAGTCATGTGAGGTCTTGTTTCATTCGTCATTGTGTACATCTAGAAAATCAAACTTTTATAATTTTTACTAATATATAATTAAAGATATTTAATATATTAAACGTGCATTGGCAAAAGTGAATTGGAGAATGAGCAATCTATTAAAGAAACGGAGGGAGTATATGCAAAAATTGGCGGGTTTCTCATGTTTTTACTTTGTACATATGAGTGTTCGGAGTACCAAGGACCCTTGGGTCCAATGGTATGGCTTCCTATCTCCCACATGGGAGACCAAGGTTCAAATCTTGGTGTAAGCATAATTTCAATATTGTTGGGGGGGAGGAGGGTTTGGGGCTTGTTGGACCTCTGGGTGAGTGGTCCCTGCAGAGAAGCAAATGAGAGGAAATTATCTTACCACGGTTCCGAAAGTGCCCAAAAAAAAAAAAAATATATATATATATATATATATGAGTGTTCGGAGCAATATTTGTATTTTTTCAACTAGGATTTTTTTTTTCATTTTATAGTCATATTCAAAAAAATGATAACAAGTGGCTCACATGTTAACTCATGTTCAACTCTTAGTATTGGTCACTCGAGGTACATTGGATATATATGTCTTAGACTTAATTATTGTATAGATATAATCCTAGGAAAAATTGTCACAATGTCAAATCTGATTTCTGTATGCATTAATAATCCCAATTTGCAACCTCTAAGCTTTTTCCTTTTGCAATAGTTTCATATTTTGTTTGCCCCTTGTTGGCTTGTTATATGTAACATACTCCCTCATATCCTTCTAGATTTTTTTTAAGGTAAAATGAAGGGAACTTACTTGAGAGGGGAATAAGGGGAAATCCTCAAATGAGTCCCATGAAGTTTGATCCCTAGACCTCAGAGATATGAGGTGGGAAGCGATGCCACTACTCCACCACCTCAACCTCAGATCCGTCAAGATATAAAAGCAAAAAACTGACCAGCATATTTGTGTAAACATCTTATACGTATTACTAGAGGTGATCAAATGGCTGGTTAGGTCGGGTTTAAATCGAACCACCACCAAAAAAATTCTACGTGTCTGGCTGGGCCAGATTTTGGGCCAATTTTTTGTGCCCAAAAGCCCGCTTTTTTTTTCAAAAACAACGGAATTTCGGGTCAGAATCGGGCCACGATAGAATTTCAACTGAAAATCATTTTTAGGTTGCCCAAAATCTGTTCCAAACAAAAAAAAAATGCTCAAAAAATATTCCCGAGCCCGAGTATTTTTCGGACCGGGTCGGTCTTACTTTGACCAGTTCTAACGTATACCAAGCTTGACTTGGCTCATTTGGGGCATGGGGATTTCACCCCATGACGTCAAGGTCAGCCTGTCAGGGGTATGAATCCCACCAAGTGAGAGCACTTCGAGTCTTGGAGGAGGATTCCCTTTACCATTCCCCCATCTTTCCAAGTGCTTGGGCCTTTGAATTGCGCCCTGTGCGAGGGTAGCCCAACAGGTTATCCATTTAACCGGTCTAAAAGAAGGAAAAGAAACATCTTATACATATACTAATATTTGTTTATATATATATATATATATATATATATATATATATATATATATATATATATATATATATATAAGATTATGGTAAAAAAAGACATTAAGTCAAACTGTTATATTTATTTTACGACAGAGAAAGTACTCTATTTTAATATGCTTTTTTCCTTCGACTTTTTATCTAAAATCGAACATTGCACAGTCATACAACCCACATCTAGTTATTAATCCATTTTTCTCCTCTTGAAGTACATGGCCGTAAAAAGACTATATATTACAAATTAGTAGGGAGGGAAGGAGTATATATATTCTTTAGAGATCCATATGGGAGGATCTTGATAGAAATAAGAGATTATTGGCAAAAGAAGATGCCTTTCTTGATCCTTTTGTTAACTCTACTCTTTCTTGGTAAACCATACTTAAATTTCCCGGTAATCTCATTACATGAACCTTGGATACATCACTTCATCAACACACCCATATCAAAAGAAAAGAGTTGACTATATATCTCTTTTTCTACACAATCACTTTCAGTTGGTCCATATTCTATTTTTTCTTTAGTGATCACCTCCCCTATTTAAGCACCATCCCACTTCCTTCATTCCCCAAACACAAATCACACTTCACTTTCTCTCTCCTTTCTTTCTCTCTCTAAAAATGGGTTCATCACAAGCTGATGCTCTATGGCTCTTTGCCTTAGCCTCAAAGTGCAACCACTTAAACATAACCAACATTGTTTCCTCTATGTTTGTCCTAGCCTTAGTATGGTTAGCCATGAGCCTATTTTATTGGGCTCACCAAGGCGGCCCGGCGTGGGGTAAATACTCTTGGACCAACATATCTCATTGGGCTAGAAAGCCCATTCCAGGTCCTCGTGGCTGGCCCATCCTTGGAAGCATAGGTCTTAAAATGGGCCTAGCCCATCATAAGATTGCCTCAATGGCAAAACTTTATAAGTCCATGAGACTTATGGCCTTTAGCTGTGGTGACACTCGCATGATTGTAACATGCAACCCTGATGTAGCTAAAGAGATCCTAAATAGCCCAATCTTTGTAGACCGACCCGATCAAGAATCCGCTTACGGCCTCATGTTTAATCGGGCAATCGGGTTCGCCCCATACGGTTCCTACTGGCGGACCCTACGCCGGGTGGCTGGGACTCATATGTTTAGCCCAAAACAAATAAAATATTATGAGGCCCAAAGAAGTGACATAGTTTGTCAAATGGTGGAAACCTTAAGGGCCAAAAGTGGGCTTTTTAAAGTCCGAGATGAGTTGAGGTGGGCCTCTTTAAGTAACATGATGGGCTCAGTGTTTGGGGAGAGAAATATGGAAAGTGAGGAGTTAAAAGAAATGGTTGTAGAAGGGTATGATTTACTTGGGATATTAAATTTGGGTGATCATCTTTCTTGGTTATCTCAATTTGACTTCCAAAAAATCCGGTTCAGGTGCTCTCAAATTGTTCCTAAAGTCAACCGCTTTGTGGGCCGGATCATTGAAAACCATCGGTCTAACCCGGCCCAAGTGAACCGGGACTTTGTTGACGTTTTGTTGTCTCTCCAACACTCGGATAAGCTTGCAGATTCCGACATGATCGCGGTTCTTTGGGTAAGCATATTTGTCGGAATATTTTCTCTTGAGTTTTCATTGTTCTATTAATATTATATAGTAGTTTATATAAAAGTGACTTATATCCGATATTTATATTAAGTGGTGGAGAATAAAATAAATAAATAAGTAAATATTTTAGGGAGTTAGTATTCAACTTATAATAACTAGGATATGTTTGATATAACATGACAATAATTTTTTTTTGGCAGCAACATGACAACTAATTAAGGATACAAAAATTTTCAAATGATATAAGAATGTCACAAAAACAATTTTATATTATGACATATAATAACATACATATTATAAGCAAAGTATCTTATTATAATCAATATTCATGAATAGCTAGAAACGTTATAGTTGTTTTCCTTTCGTCAGAAAAAATAAGGAGAAACGCTGTAGTGTTACCTAATTCGTTAAATACTTGCAGATTATGACCTAACAAAAAGTTAAATGACACATAGGTTAATTTTGTTTCTATTCTCGTATCAGAAAAAAGAAACATATAGTATTTCTCATGCTCATCTATACACTATTGAGTATTGACTGTATAGTGTATGCCACAACAATTCAAACCTTTCCAATTGATTTATAACAATTTTGTACGTGTGTAGGAAATGATATTCAGAGGCACAGATTCAATAGCAGTGTTGATAGAATGGATTCTTGCAAGATTAGTACTTCATCCTGAAATACAATCAAAGCTTCATGATGAGCTGGACAATGTCGTTGGGAGGTCACGTGCAGTTGCTGAATCTGATCTTTCATCATTGGTCTATTTAACGGCTGTGATCAAAGAAGTCCTCAGGTTACACCCACCGGGCCCACTTCTCGCATGGTCCCGCCTTTCTATTGAGGACACTACAGTTGATGGATGTCACGTGCCTGCTGGGACCACAGCAAGTGTTAACATATGGGCCATTGCTAGAGACCCAAATGTGTGGGCTAGCCCACTTGAATTTAAGCCCGAAAGGTTCTTGGGCTCGGGACCCGATAATGAATTATGTATGTTTGGGTCAGACCTCCGACTAGCACCTTTCGGGTCGGGTAGGCGGTCTTGCCCAGGGAAGATGTTGGGGCTCACCACGGTCAGCTTTTGGGTGGCGTCATTAATGCATGAGTTTGAGTGGATGACGTCATTAGATGCTAAGGTGGATTTGTCGGAGGAGCTTAAACTTTCTTGTGAGATGGCGCGTCCTCTTACCGTGGAGGTGAGGCCGCGAAGGTCATTAAAAGTCTAGATTAATTTCTTAATCATATCTTACCTGTACAACTATAAGTGATTAAAACTTATATTTAATTTCCTAAGCTCAGTGTAAATTAATAGTAATTATTAGTAATACACTTGATTTTGACGTGTTAATTTCATGTTGTCATATGCTTCATGTTGTCATATCATATCCTCCATTCCTCCTCCCTTATGTAATTATGTTGCAATGAAACAGGTCATTCATCTACACATATATCTCTGCCTAAAATATTAAATGTAAGCATACCATCGATGAGGTAATAATTTGACACACCTAAAAAAAAGGTATAATATTTTGATTTTTGACCAACCTAAAATTTTAAAATAATATTTTGATTTTTGACCCACCTAAAAATTTAAAATAATATTTTGACCAGCAATTAATAACCATCGTCTTTTTTTTACCAAAAAATTTATTGATAAAATATATTTGGTATTTTGAGAATCGCGAAAGAACTACACTAGCAACATCATTCAAATTTATGTCATTGGCTCATTGCTCTTTAAAAGATTACTTTTCTATCTATTCAAAAAAAAAAAGATTACTTTTCTATTGTGTAATTCAAGTTTGTTTAGGTAAGAAAGGATTCGTCTTAGGACTTTTAGATAACAGAGTAAAGTGCCGTGTTGATCATTATTACAACATTCTTCATTACATGCAACCCAATGGTATTGGGCTTCTTAACGAAATTATGGTCATGGACTTCTTTGCTTCTAAAGAAAAGCCTCCTTGTGTGTAGAGATGGCAATGGATTCTGAACCCGATCCAGATCCGCCAGGACCGACCCATTTATATGGGTTTGGGTCCAGGCTTTTTAGACCCAACATGTCCGGGTCGAGTCTGGGTCCCGAAGATCATGGGTCCGGGTCCACATATTCCAGACCTGACCCGCAGACCCATTTACATATTAATTTTTTTTTACTTAACCTTTAAGGTTTTATGAGTTGTGATTTTGTGAACACGTTAGTGTTGTGACTCCATCTAAGACTTGTAACTTTGTAAGTTGTAACATTTTAAGATTTTATGAGTTATTTTTAAAAAATTTGTTTAGATAACGGTTTACCCACCCATGGATGCAAACCAATATATATTAGGGCGAAAAAATTTAATTACATGGATTTAAAAATATGATGAAAAATAAAAATTAGGAAGGACCCATTAGGACCCAATTAGGACCCGTGGACCCGCTAGCCCCAGCAGATCTAGGTCTAGGTCTGAAAAATCTAGACCCAACGGGTCTAAGTGGCCCCGACCCATTGCCATCCTTACTTGTGTGACATCAATTTTGGGAAAACCCTATTTTCCTTCCAAAGCAATAACCTTTTCCCTTTGTTTTTGAAATTGGGCTGTGTTTACTAAATTTTAGTTATTTCTTTCTTGTCCCATGAATATAGAGGAGGTAATTTTGTAAATGCATTGGGTATAAAACCTGCCACAATCCTATTTCATATTAATTTCAACGATGACTTGATTCAAACATCACTGAATCCCACACTGGACCAATTCAAGCTTAACCACTACATTAAAAATAATGGATTTAGACCGAACAATGACCCCAACTAATTTGGCCTAAATACAAAGTCAATCCAAACCTGTATCTAGCTCAAACCCAGAATGACATATGACCTGACCTAAATTTGATCTAACCCAGTACAACACCTCCAAATGGAAAATACAACCCAAACAGCTAATTTAACACCTCTAAAAGCTCTAATTGTGAGTAATATTATAAGGGTGATTAAGGGTACATGACATTAAAATATTAAACTTTCATCACACGCTGATGCGTCCCAAAATTATAAAAGATTCCTCCATATTTTGTTGGAAGAAAAAATGTATAATTGTAGAGAAGGATCAATTGAAATTAGATGATTTCTTGGAAAAGTTAAAGTGACATTTTTACTAAATATATAATGCTAAAACGACATTTTTTCGAGTTTTAGAAATCATGTTAATAAAATAGATATTTGTAAATAGCGCAATTATTTCATTACATAAAATCCATTTGACGTCATTCATTTATTTTCCTAAAAACATGAATTTCTTATAATGTTAATAAATATAGAATTATTATACTAATATAATGTTTCATATTCATGTTTGGATCTTCTTTAACACATGTACTCATGTAGTTTTTTTTTATGCAACGTACTCATGTAGTTTGATAGCTCAGAAATATAAATGATAGTCATTGTCTTAATTAATACTCCGTAAGAAAATAGGAGTAATAAATAGAAATATTACACATTTAATAAAGATAGATATTATTGATCAACGCATAATTTTATCATATATATATATATATATAAACTATAACTTATTTTAAAAAAGGCTTTTGATAATTTGTACTCTAGCTCCGTAGCTCGTTTACTACTAGTTTTATAGTATGTGGTGGCGCACTTGTCATGTTTAATGTAGTATTGCTTGCTTTATGGGATATGCATCTATTACCACAAATGGTGTTCGGCTTTTTAAGCAAATGGCACAACAAAGTTTGTACCAAATCGGGTTAAAAGTTAAATCCAGCAACAAGGAAAATCACACCTAGAAGTTCATTTAAATTTCACCTAATTTTAAATTATGAGATATGCACCGAATTTTATTAATAGTGTAGCAACTAGCAAGTTCATTGAACACCCAAATTCAGTGACTCCAGTCTCCAAACATATTCATTCTCCACAGCCCATTTCTAAAGCTCCAGCATTACAAAACCTGCTTTCTTTCAGCATTTGTATGTGGTACGCTTGGTTGTAGTAGACAATAATGTCATATCCAAGTGAGTATGCTGTATGTAATTTGAGAGTCAATTTTGGAAGCATGTTGTATATAGTTCTTGTTCTAGGCATAAGCGAGGGACATACCACTGATAATAAAGTGCACATATGACTGACGAATGAATTACATACCATGATACATGATCATCTTACGCACTCTTAGAGCATGTTAGAGGATATGATTATCGCAAAGTCTTTGAGCTAGGGGAGTTTGTGCACAAGGCTTCCTTAGGACTCAGCAATTTGTAGGATAAAACAGTTGGAAAAGCTAAGACGTCTTGAGCTTGGTCTTGATAATAAAGGTGATGCTGCGCGATGTATGCTTTAAGTTAATTTGATAAGCTAAGCCAATAAAAAAAACTGGCACCTCAATAAAGCATTTTGCAGTTTTTTTTAAAGGAACTTCGGGAGATAAAGTATAAAACTGGAATGAGTTTGGAGTGAGTTTGAAAAACAATAAAGTTGATAACTGATGTGGCACGGTCTAGAGTTTGGGGTTAGTTTGAGACATAAACTCACCCTTGTGCTAGCAAATATAATGCATACATGTCAGCAAGCATAGCACAGGTGTATGGTCAGTTGGTCATATGTGTACTCTAGAGGTGATCAACATGGTCCCGACCCGAAAATGGACGGGTTTTGGGCACAAATTTTCGGCCCGGTCCGATTTTTTGGGCAAAAATTCCGGACCACGGGCAACTTAAATATGCAAAACTAGTCTAAATTTTGGCTCGGCTCGAATTTGCGGGTTTTGGGCACGAATTTTTGGCCAGCGGTTTTGTTCCGAAATGGGCCACTTTTTTTGGGCCAAGCCCGGCCCATGATCACCTCTAGTGTACTCATTGAGCTCGATATAAATGGGTGATAGTAATTGCTATCATTTATCATGAATTTTAACATCTACAACTACAAGATAAATGGCTTAGAAGCATAATAGTATACTTTTCGACTTAATATCAGGTATTGTGTAAGTCAAGTACATAGTATAAAATAAGTTTATATAGTACTTAAATTCACGTAAAAAATCAATTCTGGAGAAGGGTTATTTTTTCATAATTTGGGGTAACTAAACTATATTACAAACATTTTAAGAGTTAATGGCTAAAAGCCATAGTATAAATTTGTCCTATAAGTTCAAAATATAACTAGGGGGGTTGGGGATAAGCCTAATTACATTAACATTTAAGTTATCTTTCCTTCCTTCTTTTGCCATCCTATCCACGATTTGATTGAACTTTTTTGGGCAAAATTGGACCTTCATCCCTTAGAAGCATTGGCTTTGAACCCTGCATAACATAGTGAGATTGTCAATGGTGGGATTTATATTCTTGTGGTGTTGAAGAAGTTAAGATTTGCAGCCTTCTTGCAATCAGTGATAAGGAGACTTTCTTTAACATGCCATATAATGTTTTTTTTGTTAGAAAGCTACTAAAAGCATTTGATATAGACACGATTTAATTCCAGGTTTTGGATACCACTCCTACAAGATTTTTACAAACTAGGTTAGGATGCGATCCATAACACGTCATATAATGTGATAGTTCATCGTTTGTGTGGTAAAAATCATTTGAGTGAAGTTATTATACTCTTGTATTTAATTCAAAGTGTACAATATTTTCGGTAAATTAATTAGTTTCTTTTTTACTTTGATAGAAAAAAAATAAAAAATGGCTCTTTAACTTTTACTATGGATCATGCATTCATGTGTAATTATTGCTTAAGGAACCTAATATCCCTAATCTGCTAATTAGGCAGTATTTTTGTTTTCTTCCCTTTTTTTGATTTTAAGGAAATAATCACCAATCAGGCAGTAGTTAACTACACTTTCCAGCAGTTTCTACTAGTTTGACATTAACGTAATTATTACTATAATTTAATAAATTGACTAACCTTTTTCAACGTTTCATCATCCCGATTATTATATATATATATCCCTATTTTTCTTCTTCATATCATTAATTATTGCTTTGGTTTACAGGTCGTACTAGTATAACAGTCTACTAACGAAAAAGTAAGTGCTGCCCACAACAGTTAGGTGATATGCCGTCTATTTGAAATCTTGCTTTTGTCTCTTTTCTAGTTCTTTTTTTCTATTAATATTATTTATATAATTTTGACATATTGTCTTTAAAGTGCTTTAGTCAAACTACTAGCTTTTGGGAATTTATCAAGTGGTGCTATTATCGGTTGACTAAAGTTTCGTCAAGATTTTGCGGGATTTTGCAAATCCTTGAATACGCATTTTCTGTTAGTTATTTTTATGTCGTTAGTAGTTTTGCTCTTAACAACATACCAGTGTAGCATAACTAGCATTGTTACATACATGTTTGAGGGTCCATTGAAACAGAGATCCTACTTCCTAGTGGGTTCATCCGTGGATGGCTTGATACATTACTAGTTCTAAATATTTCTTATTTTTCTTCAAACAATATGTCGTACTCAATATTTAAATCTATTTTGGTCATTCAGATTCAATACATGTTAACAAGAAGCGTGATTTCAATTTAGTAGAATTTGTGTGGTAAAAGTGATTGTGGTATATTTCAATGAAGAATATCATTTACCCTCTAATTTATTTTACGATCAAACGAGAAACAGGGTTTATAAACAATGAGTTTCAAATGTCGGCCTTTTTTTAAAAAATATAGAGTCATATATATGAAGGGTAATACAATAAATGAGATTCGATTACAGATAGTGGATATCGATCCAAAACTTTACCAGCCGGGTGAAAATAAGATATAATTGCACATTTTCTAATTTGACTCCATTGACATATTATTCAAAAAGGCAAAAAGTAGATCCACTACTACAAATATGTGCAAAGGAATCACCCATAAGAGACCTCATTGATCACATAAGTGATTATTTAGCAAAAAACACCTAACTTATTAGACAAGAGGTCTCTTATAATATGTTAAAAGAGACCTACTTTCTAGAAAGATGGTCTTTTTGCACCTCCTCAATTATTTCCATATCAAAGAAACCACTTATTCCTATTAAGTGGTTATTTTCATTTTATATTTTTTACAAAAAAAATTGAAAAAAAAAGAGAAAAAGCTAGCAGTGTACTTCCATCTCTATATATTTAAAAAAAACCCTAGATAAGTCCTTTAAGAAAAAGGAGAAAAAAACCCTAAGCAAGCAAATTAAAGAGATACTATTAGCCGTTTTTCTTCCCCAGACCCCCAAATCCCAATAGAACAATAGCCTCTGAATTTTGGGCGTGAACCCAAAGTAAGCAAATTCATTCGCCGGCCAATTCCATCGACAGTCTTCACCGGCCAATTGCATCACCAATTACAATCAGCTCTGTTCCATCCCAGATTTAATCAGCTCTGTTCGAACCACCACCACGCTATCACTGTGTCATACTTATCCCGGTAATTATTGTCAATTCATCTTGCACTCTTACTTGTTTGTTAGGGTAATCAATTGCCATATGTCTTTTATTGTTAGAATTTCGTTTGTTTGTAGATATTCATCCCAAATTCTTTTTTGTTTGATCGTAATTGAACGCCATTGTTGTTATTGTTGTGTGAAAATGAATTCAAGCGAAAAAAAACTTCAGAATTTTTTTTATCAACTTTGGCTTAAGGTTCACGTACCCTCCCTCAAATATCTTAGCAGAATTACCCCCACTTTAGATAGAGGGTTCGTCTAAATTGCAAGTGAATTCATGATGGCTTATTAGAAGTATTAAGCAACTGACCACTAAATTCAACTCAACTATTGTGGTAGTAAAAAAAGCCCTCCAGAATTGATAGATAGTTCACAGGACGAGTGTAACTGGATGGATTTGCCAATATACACTCCAACAAGGGTGTTGTAGATTACTTCTTATTCGTATTTTTGTACCTGAAATCTGAATGTAGCTCATCCTTAAACATATATAAGCACTCCACTCAATCTACATTACAATTAATTGAGGATATGCAGATGCAATAAGAACTTGTGGATCATCTATATCTTTTGACATTGATTTATAGAATATAGTAGCAAACAAGATCATATATATATTTTGAGTAGTTATCATAATATCATTATACGTAGCCCACTTGGATCAACAAAGTAGAGCTGAACTAGAAGTAGTTTTTTATTTATTTTTTATTTTAGAGTTTTAGCGAGGTTGACTAATTCCATTCATAAAGCAACGTTCTTTCCTTTAATTTGTTGGATAGGACCATAACACTATATATGTGTAAGGCACCTCCTTAGAAATTATACTACTGATATATCCATCCTTAATAAATGGATAGATAAAAATCTAGGCTCTCCTAACTCAGTTCTACATTGCTGATGGTGTTTTCCTGTTGAGCCACCTATACTGTTGGCCTGCTATAACAGAGTTGGAATACTGTTAACGCTCCATTTCTTCAGCTTTTGTTTTGAAGATCCAATTGCATCTGTTCTTTTTTTGTGTATATATATTATAGTCGGGGTCGAGGACCCCCGTTGATGGTTATTATTCTACAAAATGTCAAGGAATAGAAAGTTTTCACAACCGCAGCTTAATGAGGATATCTTAGGTGATGAGTTAATTAGGAATAGCAAATGTATGGTACTTTTCTCTTGTCAGAAAATGTTGTCAATTATTTATTAATACCTATGTAGGATCTAAAACGGAAGATTAAATCTCAAGGGTGTATCTATTTGCTAATTTGCTACTTAGAGCTTCTAATCTAATCTGTCGAAGACAATCTGTTCAAAATCTGCTGATAATCTTAAACTTAATCGCCAAATACAAGATATCTTAATCTACCCGCCAATAAATTGCAATACCTTTAGTTAAGTTTTTAATTAGTAAGGACAAGAAAAAATTAAATAGAATACTAAGAATGAAACCTTATGTGTGCAGTTCATACTTATAACAAAAAAAAAAAAGTTGTCAGTCATACATACATGATACTTGGAATATGCAAAAGACTAGGAGGAAACTAATGAGAGATTGGACTGTTGAAGTTGGCGTTCCGCCACCATTAACTGGGTGTCTTAAGTAAGTTTGTCGTCTCAGCCTTCCCTTTGTATTTTATGAAATTTAATCTGCATTTTAATGTGCATTTTTCTTCTTATTTGGTCTTGTGTTAATGGTAATTATTTCCTTTTGTCTAATGAATATGTAACTTTATTTTCTATTGGGTTTATTGTCTATTGGGTTATACAACTTATACTTATGCTATTACTCCAATTTTCTTTTTATCTCTGTATAACTTCATGTGAACTTCTGTAAAAATTGCAAATTCAGTAAACTCATCCATCAATTTGCAAAATATTTTAGGAGTATAAAGTGGTGGTAATGTTAGTGGTCTGCAACTTCGTCTTTTCAATTGTAATTAATCTCCCTTATTTGTATGATTACTCAGAGTGCTTGAACAAGTTGGCGCCGCAGAGCCAGTTGGAGGACATGAGCCCGTTAAAGAGCCAGAGGGCTCCCCCATGTAAGAGCCTCTTCATAAACCCATCTTCAATGCTACTGTGTATGCATTACTAATTATTGCCAAATTTTAGTACTCTTATATATTTATAATCATAGTTCATCTTATGTCGATAATGCGATAATTATGATCCACAGACAATCGGTGAAGTAGTAACCTGCTCTTGGTAGTACTTCGGCGGAGCTCACATGCACAAGTGTAAAGCAGATGGGATAAAATTTGAAGATAGCGTGGATTTTGACTACGACTTATAATGTATCTACATTTTTTTGGTTTTTGAAACTTGTCTATGTAGTTTAGAATTTTCTTAATTTATTCGTTTTACGAAACATATTGATTGAAACTTTGAGTATTTTTTGAAGCAATGATATTGTAATATAAATTATTATTATAGTGAATGAATATTTCGTTCAATATGGTACTGTGTACAGTGTACATGTGTTAATGGGTGGATAAAATATATAAAGTATAGCTACTAATATCCTAAGAGAATTTTTTTAATTAAAAAATATAATGCAAATATACGTAAACTTTCAATATAAAACAGCTGACGTAAATAGTTTCTAAATATGTGGAGCAAATTAAAGAGACCACCTTATACAAATAAATGGCCTTTTTAGTGGAACCAAAAAGACCACCTATTTGCCTCAGTGGTTTCTTGGTAGAATAAAAAATACCACCTAATTCAAATAAGTGGTTTCTTTACCTTCTTTCATAGTTCCTCCAACCAGCATCTAAGTGACCACTTATCCTAAATAGTGGTTTCTTTTTTTATTTAAAAAAAACCACCTCTAAAAAGTGGTCTCTTATACAAAGAGACCGCTGAGCTAGAGACCACCTCTTAAGTGGTCTCTAAGGGGATTTTTAGGGGGTCTCTTTATGCCTTTTTGTAGTTGTGATCAAACACTAAGGAAAAAGCACCTGAAACCAACAACCCTTAAAAGGCTAGAAGTCTAGAATTGATATTCGGACAACATTTTAGACTTGAAACATGACAAGACCAATTTAAAGCACACCCACTTGACATAAACTTATTCCTTAGTAGTACCTCATATCATGATAATAATATCAATGAGATGAAATTACAAGAAAAAGTAATGTGAGAGACAAGATGGAACTACTCAAATATTTTCTTAATAAGAGTCCAAAAATCATTATCAAACCTCACGCACGATGGATTATAGGAGGAGGAAAGTATGAGAAACAAGATGAAAGAATAGTAGGACTTTATATTTTTGACGGGAGAATAGTAGGAACTTAAATATGATTGGTATAGCTGATTCCTGTTACAAGTCACAACTGAAGTGATTTCAGTTGTCATCCTCAACTATCATGAAACATTCCTTCCCCATAGGCCAGAATACTTATTATAAAAGATAAAAGAAATTTTGGCGGTAATACCATAAACTATGATTTGGGTGCATGGAGCACCACAAACATTGACTAGTAGCTAAAATATCACAAACTATTAGCTTTGGTGCAAAGCGTATCATTAATGATGCCGTAGGTGGAATCTACGGCCAAAAAATTAACCTATGGCATCATTAATTATACGCTTTGCACCAAGGCTAATTCTGGCTACTAGTCAATGTGGTGCTCGTGCACCCAAGTCATAGTTTGTAGTTCAAATTTATCATCGTAAAATGTCTTCAAGCATCATATTGACAAAATGTCTTTGGAATAAAACTATAAAAGGCAAAGTATTGTCTGAGATCGCACTATAATAACCTATCACAATAGTATTATTTTTTTTTAGATGATTGTTATGTCTAAAAGATAGTTATTCATGTCTTATAAATATTTTGTGATAAAGTTCACCCAGAATATTTATCTAACGGAAAAAATAATAAAGAGGGGAAAACAAAGACTCAATATGAAAGCCGCAAAATTTTATCTTAAACTCATCCTACTTAATATTCCTTAAGAAAATTTATCTAATACTTACAAAAAAACCAAGCTGTAAAGGCTATAAGCATGAGCACAAGTAATTGTGTATATACACTGATAAGGAGAAACCTTAACACTTCACAGAATTGGGAATTTTAAAGAATCTTACCCCCGTCAAGGGCAAGACTTAGGCCCTATTCTTCCCGGCCTTATTTTCGGTTCGATTCGGTTCGGTTCCGAAATTCGGTTCAATGTTGTTGTTGTTATTGTTGTTGTTGTTGTTGTTATTATTATTATTATTATTATTATTATTATTATTATTATTATTATTATTATTATTATTATTATTATTATTATTATTTATTATTATTATTATTATTAGTATTATTATTATATTATTAATTAATAATAATAATAATTAATTAATAAGCATTATTATTATTAATATTAATATTAATTATTATTATTATTATTATCATTAGTTATTATTATATTATTAATTATTGTTATTATTAATTATTATTGTAATTATTAATATTATTATAAATTATTATTTTTATCAATTATTATTATTATTAGTTATTATTATTATAATAATTATTATTATTCTTATTATTTATTATTATATTACTAATTATTATTATTATTTTAATTATTATTATTAATTATTATTGAAATTAATATTATTATTTTTTTAATTATTATTATTATTGTTATTATTATTTTTATTATTATTATCTTTATTATTATTATTACTATCATTAATTTTAATTATTATTAATATTAATTAATTATTATTATTATTAATATTAATATTAATTATTATTAAGTATTAATTATTATTATTATTATTATTATTATTATTATTATTATTATTATTATTATTATTATTTCGCTTCATTTCAGTTTGTTTCAGTTGAGTTCAGATTTACTCAATCCAAAAGAATCGAGCCTTAGTTATAGCACCTCTTGAAATAGGAGAGACATCCTTATCCAATGAACCAATCATCCTCATATACATTCAAACCCTAGAAAATATATATGTGTGTTTAGTTTAGATACACTGAAATCTAGTTTCTTACTACCTCCGGTTCCGAAAGATCTTCCCTATTTGACATTTTTCACTATTCACAAGTTTCACTTTGACTGATGTTTATGACTTATACGTAAGAAAAATATAGTTATGTGGGATCTTGTTAGATTCAACTCAATATGTATTTTATTAATATCCACTTTTTATAATTTTTTTCAAATACACAATTAAAGATATTAGTGTGCAAAGTTTTGCGTTGGCATGCGTGAAAAGTAAAAGAGGGAAGATCTTTAGGAACCGGAGCTCCACATGAGGATATTAACATATACTTTATTAATTTTGAATTTTACTAGAATTGGCTACATCCATGTACTTTTTCCAGAAAATATATAATAGTTGAAATATTTCCTCCCTCACTTTTACTATATCTTTTGAGTTTTCTCTTCTTATTATTGTCTCAAACTCTCAACCAAAGAAAGAGTCGTCATCATATATAGTGAGGTTTACGCCTATTTGAGAATATATAATACTGATTTATCTTCTAAATTCTAGATGGTTGGACTACTTTAAAAACCTTAAAAAAATTCTTACAAAGTATAGAAGAACCTGATTTAATCTTAAAATTAAAGAAGACAGACTGCACATAATAAGCTTACACCTTGCGTGCGTTCATCATAGATTCTTATTTGTTTAATTGTTTAGTACAATGTAATATTGATTAGCATCAAAACCTAGATATGGTTAGCATACAACCCAATAGCATTAATAAATAGCACACACCAATGACTATTAACAATCTGTATGTTAATCTGGGATATATTAAGTGTCTTGGATATATTCCCTATCTAACCATTTTTCACTTTTTTAATCAAATGGCTTAGGCCTCTGGGTGGAGATATCCTATATGTTTGGCATACCGCATATGCCAATGTCTTTTGAACTGTTATTGTATTACTTTGAACCAAATATGTTTGGTGCTTAGTTAAATACTAAATCAATTCAGATGTTTTAATAGCTGTTGAGAACTGAGTCATGGTAAGTCCATCTTAAAAATTGACAAAAATTAGCCAAACTCGAAATTTTGTCCGAAAAGAATCTTCTGTTTAATTAGGGATAATTCTAAAACTTCTTTATGTATGCCATAACTATCAATAAATATCCTTCAAATTGGAATTATTTACCATCATAGAGAATGAATCTTGAGTCATCAAAACCTAGCTAGCTAGGTCGATGAGTAAGGTGATATATTAAATGATGAAAATTCTCGCAAGAGAACATAATAATGTTCCTAGCATAAAAGAGTCACATACTGTAACATGATCTTTTTATGTAAAATGAAACACAATGTTCTCGACACCATATACACACACACATATATATATATATATATATATATATATATATATATATATATATACGAGCTATGATCCTAGCATCCATATTTATGTGTTAACTTGTACAATGTATATTAAGTGAAGTTTGGCGATATCAGATGCATTATATATACACATATAAAACAAAAGAATTATAATGTGTGTAAGAAGATAGATAACTCCCTTGAGGAGGCGTAGCTTTCTCATTCACTATATATATCAATAATACAAATAACCCTACTTTACATAATTAGCTACTTTACATAATTACAAAGGTTAAGGAGGGACACTAAATATATTATCATATATTTACTCTAATACACCCCCATAGTTGGAGCCAGAGGAGGACGAATGCTCAAACTAGATCGAAAGTCTGTAAACAAGGGTTGAGGTAAACCCTTAGTGAAGATATCAGCAAACTGAGAAGAGGAGGGCACATGAAGAACACGAATGTGACCAAGAGCAACCTTTTCTCGAACAAAATGAATGTCCATCTCCACATGTTTAGTACGTTGATGTTGCACGGGGTTATGAGATATGTAAACAGCACTAATATTATCACAATACACCACTGTAGCTCGCTTCAAGGGACAATGAAGCTCAAGTAACAGATTACGAATCGAAGCCGTCTCAGCAACCACATTAGCCACACCTCTATACTCGGCCTCTGCACTAGACCGAGACAAAGTAGCCTGTCGTTTGGAAGACCAAGAAATAAGATTGTCACCAAGAAAGACACAGTAACCAGAAGTAGAACGACGAGTATCAGGGCACCCGCCCCAGTCAGCATCAGTATAGGAGACAAGGCCCGTAGCAGGGGCCGAGGAGAAGTGCATGCCAAAATCAAGAGTGCCCTTAAGATATCGAAGGATACGCTTAAGAGCATGAAAATGTGGATCTCGAGGCGCATGCATGAACAAACATACCTGCTGCACTGCATAAGATATATCCGGGCGAGTAAAGGTGAGATACTGTAGAGCGCCCGTGAGCTGACGATACAAAGTGATCGGAAAGGGGCTTCCCACTAGATGCACTAAGCTTAGACTTAGTATCAACAGGAGTAGCAGCAGACTTACAAGAAGACATATCAGCACGAGCAAGAATCTCCATAGCATATTTTCTTTGGCAAAGAAACATGCTATCCTTGGTACGCGACACAGAAATACCAAGAAAATAAGATAAAGGACCAAGATCCTTCATCGCAAACTCAGAACTCAGAAGAGCTATAAGACGGGTCCTGAGAGCATTAGACGAGCAAGTAAGGATAATGTCATCAACATAAAGGAGAAGATAAGCAGTATCGGAGCCCTGTCTGAAAATAAAAAGAGATGTATCACACTTGCTGTTCTGAAAACCCAAAGAAAGAATGTAAGTAGCAAATCGCTGATACCAAGCCCGGGGGGCCTGTTTGAGACCATAAAGAGACTTCCGAAGAAGACACACATGTTTAGGCTTGTCTGGATGGACAAAACCTGGAGGTTGATGCATATACACAGTCTCCCGAAGATCACCATGAAGAAAAGCATTCTTCACATCCAGTTGATGAATAGACCAGTGCCTAGAAACAGCCAAACTCAACACAGTACGGATGGTAGTAGGGCGTACCACCGGACTGAAAGTCTCACCACAATCCACCCCAACCTCCTGACTTTTACCATTAGCCACCAAACGGGCCTTATATCGTTCAAAAGTACCATCGGATTTCTCCTTGTGAGTAAAAACCCATAAGCAATAATCCTCTTAGGGGCTGGACATCCTATCGAGGTAAATCCTTATCCAGTAGCGATCAAATACCCAGTTTAGACGAGACCCGCAACCCGGACTCTGATACCATGTAAGAAGATAGATAACTCCCTTGAGGAGGCGTAGCTTTCTCATTCACTATATATATCAATAATACAAATAACCCTACTTTACATAATTAGCTACTTTACATAATTACAAAGGTTAAGGAGGGACACTAAATATATTATCATATATTTACTCTAATAATGTGCATATCAAATTAAGAAATGATAGGTTACTAGTTATTTTTACTTCATTTTGCCAGTTCAATTATGTAACTGACGAAGTTAACCCATGCAATCCATAAAGACAAAAGAAAGAACAAGATAGATTGATCTCAGGACCAATATAATTTTGTTGATCTCAATATCACTGGTTTTTTTAGATGCAACATTTGATTATTTTAATCCACCCATCAAAAAGGTAAATGTTGCATCTAAAAAAACAGAGGAAGTATAATTTAACATTGAAAAGCCGCTATTAGAATATACCATTGATCGAGGCATCTAAAGTACCACATAAAATTATGCATTGTTACAAATCTCTAATGTACTAATCCCTCTGTTTCTTTTTACTTTACTCATTTCACTTTCAAGAAGAACCAAGGTGAGAGGGTACAAAAGTATATAAGAGAGAAACTGAAAAGGTGGAGAGAAAAACTAAAAACTAAGAGAGAGAAACAACAAAGTAGGTTAAAATATTAAAAAGTAGATGACATGGGTGAAAAAAGAGGAGAAATTCTATGAGACATGTTATCGAGAATAGAAAAAGCAACAATATGTAAATTAAAAAGAAACAGATCAAAAAGGAGAGTATGTAGATTACAAAAACGAAGGGAGTACCACACATAATCACTACAGTGATCACCCCAAGATAATTTACAAACTACTTTGTAAGTTATATGCATTTAAAGGAAAATACTTTATCTACCCAATTGGTAGATAACCTACTAGAGATAGACATTAATATGTAGTGAAATCTAACTCATCGATCATTTTAGATAATTTTGTAATGATATATCTCTAGTAGGTTATCAACATACCGGATTGATATATCTAATTGCCCATGGAAGAGTAATCACAATTCACAATGATACAAGTATAAAGGAATCACTGCACAGTGCAGACAAGGAAGCAGGAAAGATTAATGATCTGAAGGTACTTGCATTGATCATAGTAACTTTAGGAAAAAAGTATTATTAGACATGTGGAGTGCCTTGGTTCTTAAAAGTTTAATGCCCTTTATCAAGGATTCATTTAGAGGTGGCCAATGCTGTGGGCCAATCCAGCCCACCCAACCCAACCCACCTCGTGGGCAGTGCGGGTCAGGCCCGTGAATAGCATGGTCCAGAACCATAAAAACCATGAAATTGTTGGATGGGCTACGGGTTGTTTTTTTTAGCCCAGCCCATGAAAGCCCGCTGGCAAAACCGCCCCACCCTCTTCGCAAAACCGTTAATTTCTATTTGTTTTCATTTAAATTATTATGAAAGTGTAGATTGTAATGAGTAAGATGTAATGATAATAAAAATAAATATTATTGATCATGAAAATTACTAATCATTATTTATTTAAATTACTTTCCAAGTGTAAAATGTTAAATGCTACATATTAATATACCATTAACATTACTCATCGACTCATGCTCAATTAATTTGTTTAACCAGTTTTATTTTATAAAAAAACCGCTAGCTCGGTCCAGCCCATCAAACCCATGGCCCGCCAAATCCGCTCCATAAACCGCGAAAGCTCTGACCATACCGCGGTGGGCCAGTTTCCAGACCAGCCCCCGAAACTTGTGGTTCGGTTCTGGGCCATGGCGAGCCAGCTGAGCCCGCTTCAGCCTGCGACCCAGCTCGCCTACACCGTCCATTGACCACCTCTAGATCATTCATTTACAAGAAGTCTATTGTTGTTGTTGTTGTTATTATTATTATGATCATGAAATTATATATAGAGGCAAACAATGATGTAGGATATCTATCCCAAATTTTAGTTATTATGCCACAAGATTTTATAAACTAAAGGAGCTAGCATCCATAAGATTTTAAAGAATATTTTCATGTACAGACCATATATTCCAAACCACTATTCAATGTCATAATTAATAATATAAGCTTCCCCGAAATAGAAAAGTTGAGCATATGTATATAACTCCCCACCCTTAGGGGGAAAAAAGAAAAAACAAGGGGAAAAAATCGGATTTGGCTTATCTTGTCACTTGGTGCATATCAACAATTGCAAGTGCACGAACAGTTTAAAAGCACATCACTTAAGTTTAGGTATATGTCTAAAGTCGTTTAAACCATATGATCTAAATTACTATATTCCTCCCTTTTTAATTTCAATCTTTCACAACTAAAATTAGAGTACATATATAGAGGTTAGACCGTATATATGAGGAAAGTAATAATATATATATTTTTAATAGAATAACAACATTTAGTGACTAATAATATGAAGCAAAACAGTTGCAAATTGATTACTTCAAAATGTAACTAGTTTGATTCTAATTAACTGGCTTAAAGAATCCAACTACTTTAGACAATATCTCGGATTCTCTAACGTTCCTCCATGAACTATTAAACAGCCCTATTTTTATAATATAAGCATTGATGATACGTTCACTAATATTGGAGATTTGCATGTTATCGGATTGATGCTCTTTTGATTAATATACATTTCTATTTTGTCAATGTCAAACTATTTCTTATGTGTGTATTGTGAGCCTAGAACTTGAAGCCGGTCGGTCATTAAGCTTTGGGTCATAATAATTTTGAAAGATCTCAAATGTCAAAGGTATATGCAAAAGTCAATCTATGAACAAGTTTTTGTCAGCCTACTCTAAATTATAAAACAAGTTCTTTTTAAAATAAATTATTAAACAAGATATAAAAAAAACATTAAGAATGCCGGATAGGGTTAGTCCATTCAAGGGGCTTTCGCATAGATTTATAAGAAAGATTGCATATCTTCCTCAGGTCTACTGGTCTAGTATAGATTTTATGACTTTTTTTCGGGTGCAATTTGACTTTTGCTATGTGCACTCTATTTCACCGAAATCTATTACTCCATTAGTTTCTTTTTAATGGTTAGACTTTGAGTTTTGACACTATTCACAAATTTATGTTTGACTATCATACGTGATTGATAGGTAAGGAAAAATATAGTACGTGTGTGATCTTATTTAATTCGATCCCGATACGTACTTTTAGAAAATCAACTTTTTATAATTTTTACAAATGCAAATTAAGAGGTATTAATGTTCAAACATTTACATTGGCAAGCGTGAAAAAGTAGAGTGTAACTATTAAAAAGAAACGGAGGGAATTTTAGAATATCAACTTTTTATAATTTTTACAAATGCAAATTAAGAGGTATTAATGTCAAACATTTACATTGGCAAGCGTGAAAAAGTAGAGTGTAACTATTAAAAAGAAACGGAGGGAATACATCATATGAGGTTTGACCTCAATAGTTATGTGAATCTTGTGAATTTGCAAATTTTTAGCTCTGATCCCCTAATTTGAAAGCACGGGACGATAATAATTAATATGTAACTGTTTTAGAGTTACAGATGGCATTGAAAATGTACACGCCGAATTTGATCAAGTTATTATCTTATAGCTCCAAAAATAAGTGAAACACTTCTCTCATTTATGTGAGAGCTTTTTGACACAAGTGTTTCACTTATTTTGGAACCAGGAAGTATTTAAAGATGGGTTATTCAGTCACATCATATGTATGTTGAGTTTGATTTATATTATATGATTTCAGTGAGATTTTCGATCGGATTGGATAAAAAGTATATATAATCAAGTTGAGGTTTATCAAGGTTTACAATTATCGATCTTATTAATTATGATAAATATAAGGAAAATTTGTTAGAAACAATCTTTTAAATACAAGTTTTTGCGAGAAACAACCTTTTAAAAAAAATCTGGCAAAATAGGACCATAAAAATAATTTTTTTGCGAGAAACAACCTTGACCCATTTTCCGGGCATTAACCAAGTATTTTGCGGGTTCGACTCACTGAAACCAAACATGGCAAGGCACGTAATCCACATATCGTATGTTTCAACCCAATTTCCCTTTATATACTGATAAAGTCAACGTCGGAAAATATTTGGTCAATGTCGAAAAATGGAGAAAAGCAGGGTTGAAACATAAGAGATGCAGTTCACGTGCACTCCACATGTTCGGTTTGAACGAGTCAACGCTGAAAAATGCTTGGTCAATGCCGGAAAATGGGTCGAGGTTATTCCTCGCAAAATATTTTCTTCTTAAGGTCTTCTTTTGCCAGATTTTTTTTAAAAGGTTGTTTCTCGAAAAATATGTATTTAAAAGATTGTTTCTGACAAATTTTCCTAAATATAAACACCATAAATATTGTTGAGGGCAAGTCAAGATTGAGTAATTATCAAAGGCAAAGATAGCATTGCCTTCTTGGCCTAAACTAAGAAGGCGGGTGAAAATCAGTCTCTCTCTTAGCCTAAGAGGCTAAGACAACAACTCAACAAGGCTAGAGAGGCAACCAGGAGGACAACATGACAAGCCTATATGGGAAAATTTTAAATCAAATGAGGCAACTTTATTCGCCTTGATGATATTTCTTTTGGGTGCAACCACTTTGATGTTTTATGCATGTAGTGCAATCAATATTCATTAGTTACATTAGTTTTTGGATTCCGTTGGTTTAGGATATAGATAATTTTTTCACGAATTCTTGGGGTAATTCTTACACCATAATTATTTATAGTGTAACAATCCACAAACCACCACTTCTTTTGTAAAAAAAAAACTTAAATGACATGAAATAAATGATAAAAGGACATGAGATTCATGTCATTGTTTGAATAGTCCATGTCATTCTTATTTGAGTCTAATGTCGTTATCGTATGCTATGCATAAGTTATGGTGTAACATGTTACACCCAAGATGCACCCAATTTTTTTTTATTGTAGCTTAAAATCAAGCTACTTAATTTTGGGTGTAATTTGATATTCATCTGATAATTTGAATCAGTAATTGGATATGAAAAGGTTTTATCAGCTTTAACTATATCTTTCGGGTATGTCGTTTGACAAAATCAGTTTTAAGATACATCAATAGTTTTTATCGCATATGTAAAAGTGGTTACTTAGCTCCGTTTGGTTGGGTGTAGAATACTTTCAGTGTAAAATGATGTTCATGGAAAACAATTTACAATGGAAAACGCAATTCCAAAATTAGTTTTCCGTTGTTTGGTTCCATGTAAGAAAAATGTTGAAACGAAAGGAAAATAAAAGGGAAAGTAAGGAGGTAGTGAGAGGAGTGTACAAGAAAGATAAGAAAAAGGAAGGAAAACAGTTTTCCCTTCACTTTAAAGGGAAAATGGTTTTTCATCATTGGGAGAGCAATTTTACTCATAGGGAAAATGATCTTACACTCCTTTGCAAACCAAACAATGTAAAATTGAAAATAGAGGAAAATAGTTTTTCAGGATAATGTTTTATGCCCTACCAAACGGAGCCTTAATGTAATTATTTGACACAACTAACTATTAGATAGTAAAATAACAATTGTGTAGAGTAATAAACAAAAGGAAAAATTGTCATTTTGGGGGTTAGAGAGAAGAATATGAGAAGAAAATAACACATGGTTTATCATTTTGGGGTTTAAGAGAGAAGAAGATGAGTTAATTGAATACGAGGGGGAGATAAAGAGATAGAATGGGGATGGGGATGATATAATTGATATTGCCACGTCACCTATTTTTATTAGTACAACAAGTCATAATAGGTCATGGGACCTCTTTTGGAAGATCACCCTCAAAGATGGAATTTTTCTAGAATAAATGGAACTTCGGACTAATATGGGGCATACAACCTAAACTTGAGATTTATTTTGACAATTTTTCCTAAACAAAAAAAAAATGGCCACCTTCTTTAAGAAAAAGAACATATTTTAAAGTTTTAAATAGATTCCCAAATTAAAGTCATATATGAGGTATAACAGTAAAAATAAGTGGAATTCTTTCAATACATGTGGTTCGGGCTTCTTGATTTTGTTGGGATATGTACAATATAGGAGACACAAATTGAAGTTATGGCTTGGTGGTTGGACAATCATATTATTATAAGTTATACATGAAATCATCATACAAAAATTTTGCTCTTCATCCTGGAATTATCTTAGCTATACATGAAGGAGTAAAAAAAAATCATCATCGAGGGAGACAATTTATTAGTCACAACGCAGTGAAGGCCTATGGAGTACTCCTTAGCAAATTGCTAACATCATTATGGATATTCAACTTTTATCTAGTTCTCTCAATAATTGGAAAAACAAGCATATTTTAAGAGAAGCTAATAGGGCAGTAGATTGGATTCCAAATGTGGATATCGTGTTGATACTTTTTTGTTATTAAACCGTGTAATAATTCTAGTTTATACTTCATCCTTGTAAATGAAGCATTAGAAGTGAACTTTAAGTGGAAGATTCCCTAATGTTTCATTTTTTCTCGCAACTTCCTCTGTTCTTTTTTAATTGCAACTTATAATCTTTTTCATCGACTCCAATGCAAACTTTGACCATTAATATCGTTAATTACATATCTATATATATTAAAAAACTTGATGTATGAAAAATACCATTGAGACAAATCCAACAATATATCACTTAATGATTAATATTGATTACATTTGAATACAAGTTAAAGTTTGTCAATTTTGCCTATATATAAAATGATATGTTGCAATTAGGAAAGAATGGAAAGACTATTAAAAGAAAATGTGTAATGGAGAGACTATGAAAGTATGAAAGGGTGAGAGACAACATTTGTCTTCATTTAATTTGGCAATGAATTAAGGACATAAAGAAGGGGGTCAGTTTTGACTCATTGAAAGGTCATTAATTATAATGTTAAACGAACACTTGGAAATCCAAAATGTGTTGTTCCCTTACAAGAGTGTATTCTTTGGACAAGCTACAATTATTTAAAAGAAAAAACAATCTAGTATGGGATCCCACAAAGGTCGGGTACAACAACCGGTAAAATCCAAATCAGTGCATTCCCATCTTAAATTATGAGGAGACTCCTATCAAAAATAAATAAATTATGAGTCCATATGTCTCAAGTACTTTTATTGTGTGCAGAGCACCAGAATAGTGATATAGACAAAATTTGATCTCAGATGATGTGTACCGCATTATACTCCCTCCGTCTCATAATATAGTGCTTGCATTTCATTTTGGGTGTCCCAAAATGTTGTTCTTGTTTCTATATTTTAATTCCACAATTCCCATTGATTTGCCTAAAAAACCATGCAACCATCATTTATTTGCTCCTTGGAAATAATTTTTTTCTTTGTTTAATGAACCAAAGGGTTGAATTAGTCATATATTTAATGCTCTTTCACCCATTATACACCATTCTCTCTCCTAAAATCAGTTTTTTTTCCCACAACATTAATTGTTTATCATTCATGTTCCACTTTCCTTAATTCTCGTAAAAAATGAGAAATAAGCACTATATTATGGGACGGAGGGAGTATGTCTTTATCAATTGATATTTACTAACTACACTATTTCCTCAAGTAAAGCTAGAAGTGATCATGGGCCAGGCCGAGCTTTGGCCCAAAAAAGTGGCCCATTTCGGGCCAAAGCCTTGGCAAAATTCCCGCTATTTCGGATCTGGCCAAAATTTATCCTAAATTTGCAGATTTAAGTTGCATGTTGCCCGGCTTTTTTTGCCCAAAAATCAGGCCGGGCCTAAACCGCAGGCCGAATAATCATGTCAAAAACTCGTCCATTTTTTAGTCGGGTCCATATTGATCACCTCTAAGTAAAGCATATTGAAATAACAATATTAGATGCCAAAAAGAAACCATAGTATATAAGGTGGGATTGTGTTGAAACCCATTGAAAGCCCACTTGTGAGTGTCCCACACTGGAGAAAGAGGAGAAATTGTTCCACTTTATAAGGTAGAGGGGTTACTCCTACTATCACCAATTGGTTTTAGTATGGAACCTCCTTTGGGCCTATAAAGTGGACCAAATCTCTCCTCCTCCTTATTCGGGTCACCCAGGCCCGTTTCGTATTGTTTCTAAATTTAACATGGTATCAGAGCCCGGGTTGTGGGTCTCGTCTAAACTGGGTATTTGATCGCTACTGGATAAGGATTTACCTCGATAGCATGTCTAGCCCTAAGAGGATTATTGCTCTGACCTTTCCAGTTAGCTCTGAATTTCTAAAGACACTCACAAGTGAGGGGGTGTGTTGAAACCCATTGAAAGCCCACTTGTGAGTGTCCCACATTGGAGAAAGAGGAGAAATTGTTCCACTTTATAAGGTAGAGGGGTTACTCCTACTATCACCAATTGGTTTTAGTATGGAACCTCCTTTGGGCCTATAAAGTGGACCAAATCTCTCCTCCTCCTTCTTCGGGTCACCCAGGCCCGTTTCGTATTGTTTCTAAATTTAACAGATTGTTACTGGGATGTGTTTAGTTGGTGCAAGGATTTCTTCCTACTAGTACTAGAAAATTTATCAGACATACCTCTGCCATGAAAATTTTAAAAATTTTGTGCGAGTCATGAGAAGTTTTCACTTGGTAGTAAAACAATTTTTTTTCTTTTTAGGGCCTGTTCTCCCCAATTTATTTTCGCCCGCTTCGATTCGATTCGCTTCTAAATTATTATCATTACTATTAATTAGTTATAATTTGGTTCGCTCGATTACAATTCCGGCCAATTCGCTTGGTTGATTCGATTCGATTCGCCTTTCAATTCAGTTATTTTATGCCGAAGAGAACATGCCCTTATACAAGGTGTATCAATAATAGTATAATACCTTTAGCATACGTAGTACATAAGAGTAAATTTGTGGTACAATACTACAAAAAAGTTTGCAGTGGTAACAGGATGTGTTTTATTGATATTAAAAGTTGTTTTTTGATACTTCATACCAATAATACATCAAATAATACCTAAAAGTAGACAAATGGTACTAGCTTTAACTTTAGTTACAAAAATACCCCTATTAGATTGGACTCTAAATCTACGCTTAGAGGTTAAGCAGGAGCTAGGGAGTTCTCGCAAAGTCTTTTTAGTACTCCCAAGTCCCATCAGCACCTAGAAAAGTATTAGCACATTTTAGATTTTACTCATTTGAGTATAGCATATGATAGATATGCGAAATAAGGTGCTTCAAAGCACATAATTCTATGTGTTATGAGGAGCACCTAAGAATTTGGCCATGTTATTTTGGACTTATTTTCGCCCGCTCTCGGTTTAATTTCGGTTCGGTAGTTTCCTCTCACAATTTTCATTTCAATTCGGTTCGGTTCAAGACGCCGTTCGCTTTCGGTTCGGTTCGATTCACTGAGTTCACCCAAAAGAACAGGGCGCTTTGGAAGATTATCGTTGTCCAGGAGATAATCTGTGGAGGAGATGCTTCAAGCCTTCAATGCAATATCAGCTGGGACCACTTTAGATTTAGGAGTTACATCCTAAAAAAAGTTTATTACATAGAAATTATATTGACGTGATAATATCTAATTGTGTACTGTACTACTGTACTTTGAATCAATATAACCTTTCTATTAATTATCAGATAGATTATATTAAAAGACAAGTTTTTTTTAAAAAAAAATAGTTTGTGTTGGTGCTGTTGCACGAGATATCTATAAAAGTATAAAACTGTTAAATCGATATCCCTTCGTTCCAATTTTAGTTTTTTTTATTGGCCTCCGTCCCAAAATAGCATGCCATTTTTTACGACACATGGTTTTAGGTGATATTGTAGTGTGGTTATTTATATTAATCAACAACAAAAAGTAGATAAATCGATGTGACAACACCCTATTTTTAAGTAGTGGAAAGATAGTGTTAATAAAATAATAGTGGATTATTATCTTTTACGTTGAACTAACTAGGACAAACAAAAAGGAACACATTATTATGAGACGGGGGAGTAATCACTAACAATGTTTACAAATAAGCAATATTGAAATGGTTGTTTTCTAGTTTCTACTGATTCTATTGATGGTTGTTTTCTTCATTATTTTTTTTTCTTCATTATTTCTTTCATCGGTATAATATACAATCTTCCTTGTTTTCTAGTTTCTACTGATTCTATTGATGGTTGTTTTCTTTCTCGTTTTATTTTTTCTTCATTTGTTTGGCAAATTATTCTCCTTTCTTCAATACTGTTTCCCACTCTAGAAAGTAGCTGAGAGGTGAGAAATCAATGGGTTTCTGGAGGCCTCTCAATAATCTTACTTTGCTTTAATAATATGGAATGGAATGAGAATATGTGTGTATAATACATTCACCCTATTTTCATATTAATATATACAAAATAATATCTTTATATAGAATTTATTAGATTCATTGCAATATGTAGCTTCAAATTATTAACTTTTTATAATATTTGTTAATACGTAATTAACAATATTTAGATTACAGAGGGTGTATTTAGAAAGTGACTTGATGTTTTAATATATATGATAGATTTAGACATGGCTAGGCGGGATTTAGCAGGAACGAGCTAGGGCTAGCAAGACCTTAGACATATTTTTCCCCACACAGTAGAGACCGCTATTGGCTCAAATTGCCATGTAAAACATGGTGGTAATCGTGGGTTGTGCATGGACATTATACACAAATTCATCATGATGAACCTTACCCTTTAGGTTTTTTTTAGGAAATACTTGTAGAGTCTCCTATTATTTTATATGAAAACAAATACCACCTCCGTTCAAAATAGATGACACGGTTTGACTTTTGCACTATTCACACATTCTTCTTTAACCATATTATGTGATTTTTACGTACGGAAAAATATAGTCATGTGAGATTTTGTTAGATTCGTTGTAATTTTTCACAATATGATCTTTTTATAATTTTTATATTTAAGAAATTAGAGATGAAAGTTGTGCATTGACAAACATGTTCGAAGAAGTGTGTCAAATATTTTGAAACAGAGGAATTATATGGAGAACGAATTGGAATTAATAGAGTTATTCCGAAGGACCCCATAATACTTCAAGTTGATAGAGTTGAATGAAGAATAATCAGATTATGCTTGTCAGCATAAAAAAATAAGATGATCTTTTCAAATATCAAACAACCATGTCACGTGAACACCTTGGATGAGAATTGTCTAGTGATTTTTTTTTCTGAATTATTCCATCACAGTTGTTCAATCAGGTCTAAAATTTTTAATATCCCACATAGATATTGTCACTAGTCTTTGCTTCTTGTCATAGAAATTCTTCTTGCTAAGAATCTTTTACTAGGAATATGTAATAACGAATTTTATTGAAAAACTTAATGGTCAACCTAATGAACTTATTGATAAAGTTCCAAGTTCCAACCCCTGCCCCCCTTCTGTAGAGGATGATATTAGAATATATAAAGAATGAGGAGAAATAGAAAAATATAAGGGACTTTATGGTCCTGTTTGGCAAATAGAGTTTAGAGTTTAGCTGTTAGAGTTTAGAGTTTGTTGTTAGAGTTTTAACTTTTTGTTCAACAGATTTGACTGCTGATTTGACAACTTTTTTTTATAAATGTGTTTGGTAACAATTAACTGATTAATAAAAGCTTATTGCAATTTGTTTGTGTGAAATGACATTTATAGACATTTTAATACATATGTGTAATATTATTATTAGAGGCAAAAAAGTCATTGAACATATTTTTACCTAATCTTCTAAAGAAAAAGCTCCTATTAGGAGCTTTTTCATTTTGAGAGTTTTCATTCCAAAACTCTCTATAAAACTCTCTTTTACCAAACACCCCTTTTAGACTAGTCAAAACTCTAAAAGTGGTCCAAAACTCTCTTTTTGCTCCAAAACTCTAATTGCCAAACACCCCCTATATCCCAAAAAAAAACTTATAAATTGGATTTTTCACCATATACCCTCGATGTTTTCAAAATTCACAATATATCCCTCAATTTCTCGATAATTCACTATGTGCCCTTAATGATTAACGACTATCAACTTTTTTTGATCATTAACTCCTGATTCCATTACTATACCTTAATTAATCCCTATCTCATTCATTTACCCTAACAGATTAGCATTGAAATAACACCAAGGGCTAAAAAAATGAAGCGAGTTATGGAGGAAGAGTGATAAAAGGGGTCATTTGTGGTGTTTTAATGGTGGTCAATTAAGGTAAACGACTCAAATAAGGGTTAATTAAGGTTTGATAATGGAATTAGGGGTTAATGACTTAAAAAGTTGACAGTCATTAGTTATTAAGGACATATGGTGAATTTTGAAAAAATAAAGGGGTGTATGGTGAATTTTGAAAACATAAAGGGTATATGGTGAATAAAAAAAATTTGTCGAGGGTATTTGGTGAAAATTCTTTTTCTAAATTGGCAAAGAAATAATTAATATGGGTTTTAACTTATAAGTTTTCTCTACGAGTTTTTGTAAGTTGCAACATATATACTCAGGGGCGGATCCAATAATTTAATAATGGCGGGGCACCAAAATAATCAACCTAATTATATTATGCAAAAATTCAAAAAGATCCAGAAAAACATAAAATTACCCACAAAAATTTATTTTTATTTAAATCACAATCTAATATTTTTTCTATATACACTATTACAATTGTTCTCGTCGAGTCTTCATATTTTGGAATTGAGCTACAATATCATCGATGCTTACTTTCAAAAATAAATATTTCTCTAAATAAGTAACCAAACAATTATTGAGTAATTGATCTCGCATAGTACTACGCAATTTAATTTTTATTGTAGTCAATCCTGAAAATGCTCTTTCGACACTTGTTGTAGCCACGGGAAGAAGCAACACTAACTTTAGAAACATATATACTCAACAAGTTTCATGGAAAGCTCGATAAGGTTCTTCAACATTGAAAATCTCTCATCACTTCGAATGTCAACAATGAAATTTTGAAGTGAATCTTCCATAAAAGAAAGTTCAAACGTTGAAAATTCAGTAGGATAAAATTATGCTAGTCATGTCAACTTTGCTATGTCAAATGAAGAAAACTGGTTCGCGGGATTGAAAGAAGAAATACAAAAAAGTAATTCCTTGCTTACTTCATTGAACCGACTTTCAAGTTCTTGTAACTCTAGATCAATGACACTTAGCAAAACTTGAACTTGAAAATGATGAAGATTTGTCACTTGTGGTCTACTACCACGAAACTCTCCTCTTCTAGGGAGAACATACTTTTCCTTCATATTAGGAATCTCAATGCTATATTTAATCACAAACAAACTGTAACACCCCGACCCATACGGAGTCGAGTATATCGTCACCAATGCGCATCCAAAGCCAACAACTGTCCTCAAGAACCAACACGAGTTCTTCCGGCGCATTTTGTCCTAACTCATGCGCACCCTGAGAAACTTCCCAGGAGGTCACCCATCCCTGGACTACTCCCAGCCAAGCACGCTTAACTGTGGAGTAACTAAGGAAATAAGTTCCCTAAAAGAAAGATGCATATTGTTGGAATGAGTAGTCTGTTAAATCCCTTTAAAGCAATCATGAGGGGTATTACATACTGATACGCTCAAGTTACACGTAGTATTTACGTAACTTTGGGTGCACTTTGCTAAGGGTTTGATTGTAATTGTTAACATTCGTGTTTTATTTAACTCTTAGCGGAAGTTCGGAGTTTTGCGAGATAATTTGTGTTAACGTCATGTAGTCCGAGCTTCCAAGGTGAAGTGCATTTGAGCCGAGCAAAGCCCAAGCATCACCGCAAGTCGAAGCACCGCATGCCTAACAAGCATCGCAAGCATGCCCAGCATCGCAAGCCCAAGCCTCGCCCATCGCAGCAAGCAGCACCCAAGCCAGCACAAGCATCGCCAGCGTGCGCTCGAAGCAAGCTGCCCAGCTCGCAGCTCGCACCTCACGAGAATGGTCGCACCTCGCGACCTGCTTGCTCGCACCTCGCGACCTGCTTCGCACGGTGCGACCTGCCTTGCCCAGTCAAATCTGCGGTAGGCAGAACACTCTTCGCACGGTGCGACCTACTTCGCACCTCGCGACCCCTAGGCCTGTCCTAATTGTCGGGCGATTTTTGAGCTTTAGTATAAATACTAAAGCTTGTTTTTGGACCTAGGGGGGCAGCAGCCACAAGGAGAGGGAGTCTCCAAAACTCCACTCCTCTCTTGTTGTCTTCTCTTTTAGTTTTTATTTTCTAGTTTAGTTTTTGTAGATTTCAATTATGGGATTGGCTTATGCTATGCCAATTGTAGCTTGAACCATTCTTGAACGAGATTAATATGGAGCTTCAAGCATTATTGTGAGATCTTTCCTCTCTATTTAGTTTCTTTGATTATGGTTTAATTTCTATGCTTGCTTTCTATGATTTTTGCATGATTATGCTAGGAATATTACTAGTTTGATTGTGTAATTAATCTAATGCTAGATTTAAGAATAGAATCAGATTGTTTTATTCTTTTATCAATTGGTAGCAAACTAGGGAGTAACTCAGATGCTGATCATCTTGGTTATTTCGTGGGGAAATTGAATTAACTGTTGAATGTTTATCGCTTGTATGGCGTTAGCAGGTCTGTTGGTTCTCTGTGTTTATTGCTGCTATTGGATTGAACTTAGACGCTATCGGACTAGGTCATCCTTTGGTTAGGGTTTTATAGTCATGCTGATCGTGCTATTCAACTAAGAATAAGGAGAACACGAGATTAATTCTCGACAATAGATAATTATGGAAATAATTGGAGTGGATGTTCGAGGATCGATAATGAATTGAAGTGAATGTTAATCAGATTCAAGATCTTTCCATATTGATTTCTCATTTTGTTTATATGCTAGTTAGTTTTAGTTTGTTCGTATAAATCTACTTGAAACCCCCCTTTGTAATTATTAGTAGGTTTCTCGGCCCTTAGCTTAATCTAGGTTTTGAATCACGCTAAGTACTAAACTCGTCCCTGTTTCCCTGTGGATACGACCCCTACTTCCATTATACTACCTTAGTGTAAAAGAGAGTAGGAGAAATTTTATCTTTGGCCGGGTGCGGTGCACAACGACGACACATCCGCGCCCGCCCACATACACCCCCACTTGAGAACAACAACGCCCTCGTTGCGCCTGAGGACTCCACATATTCGGCATACGGCCTGTGGGTCGCCCCAGCCTGAAGACTGATCGCCGGAGACTTCAGATATTCGGTCTGACGACCTCTTGGTCACTCCTTATGACAATGCAGCCCCAGAATCCTCCCCCACCAAGCGCATGAGGACTCCTAATATTCGGCCTTACGGCCTTAGGATCGCCCCAACACGCGGTCGCAGGGTTGCTCTGATACCATTTGTAACACCCCGACCCATACGGAGTCGAGTATATCGTCACCAATGCGCATCCAAGGCCAACAACTGTCCTCAAGAACCAACACAAGTTCTTCCGACGCATTTTGTCCTCACTCATGCGCACCCTGAGAAACTTCCCAGGAGGTCACCCATCCCTGGACTACTCCCAGCCAAGCACGCTTAACTGTGGAGTAACTAAGGAAATAAGTTCCCTAAAAGAAAGATGCTTCTTGTTGGAATGAGTAGCCTGTTAAATCCCTTTAAAGCAACCATGAGGGGTATTACACAAACTAACTTTGCTCATGTGAATATCCCATCCATCATCCCTCAAGTTCTGCAAATTTATCTTAGTCACATCAACCATTTTCATTGCATTCACTATATCATGATCACTTCTTTGTAATAAAGCTAGGTTCAACTCATTTGTAATCGCAAATATACTCTTCATCAAATGTGCCACAAAAATAAAATCAATTGACATCAGCAAGTGTATAAGTGACTCGGCTTGATTAGATTCCGGCCAACACTATCGAAACATCTCCAATGGCATCAAGTGACTCAAGAATTGTTGGGTATAAATTAAACACATTCAAAAGTGTTTTAAAATGAGAGCCCCAACGAGTATCACCTGACCTACTCAGACTAAGCTCCTGATTTAAGCCAGTTCTTGATTCAAGTTCACCTAAAGATAATGCTGCTACCATACGTTTAGCTTGTTTTTCCCGAAGAAATTCTTTCCGTTTAGGTGAACCACCCACAAAATTCAGTAGATGAGCAAGCACATCAACAAATAGCCAACCACAATCAGCGTTTTTCTTTGCAACGATAATAAGTTTCAATTGAAGTTGGTGAGCAAAGCAATACCCTGGAATTCGGGGTGGTGCTCCACTGAGCTACCACCTCTCCCTAGACTACTTAATATTGATGATATCATAAAATATAGTACTTCCTCTATTTCAAAATGTATTACTACGTACTTTGATTTTTTTCTCTCTCAAAAAAGTTCAAATAAGAAGACAAACAAATAAACGAATGGGGTAGTATCTCCTAAACAAGGAACGGTGCCACGACCACTCTCCCTTAGGGTGTCCACTCCATGGTAATCCACATACCATAAAAAAATTCATAAATGCATTGTACAAGATTTAATCAAATGACTTCAACTTTATATATAAAGTCTTAAACATTAAACCAAGTGAAATTTGGTGTTATCATTCTAAAGAAAAATAATAATTAATTAATTTATGAGTACTCGGGGCGTAACCCGAGCCTAAAAACTAGTTTCAAACTAAATAATATTGCTTTAACACTTTATAAAAGTTATCATTTTAAACTTATAAGTTGTCTCTAGTGTATTCGTAATCGATTCTTTTTCTTTCTTTTCTGAAGGGCAATATGTGATTCTTTGTTCACGTAGGTTATTGCGAGAAATGCTCTTTCAGCATCGCTAATTGCACTTATTTGCACTATTCTCATGTAATATCTGCTGGAGCAATAGGGTATTATCTCATAAGATCGTTTACTATAAGACATAATAATTAATTACTTAATATAAAAAGGTTTAAAAAGGGTAAAAAAAGGTACCACGATTATATGTAGGTCATCGTTACTTTATTTAAAAAAAATTGGTTGACCTTTTCATGGTTCAATTTTCGGTGTGGGACACAAATTCTTAATTTTTTTAATTTTATATATGTTGATGATATTATAATTTTGTTCTTTTGGACACAATTTCAGTTCAATTCAATTCAAATCTATTGAGTTCAACTACTTTCTTTTCACATTTTCGCCTCGCCGCTCTATTCAATTTCGTTCAATTCGATTCAACTCACTTCAGCCCAAAAAATAGGGCCGAATATTACTTATGATCACATAGTGTATCTTCAATTATGTATGCACCTTCACATCTCACTTGTTGTATATCATGCGTATTTACATATAGTACTTATAGGGTGCATCAAGCGGATCTCTATATATGGATTTATCCCTCGATATCTTTTATCATTAATTGCTTACTCATATTAAAGGTTTATTGGGCCTTTTGTCTTAACAATTTTCGATCTACTGCATAGTACTACCTCCGTTCCTATTTAATAGTTACACTTTTCTTTTTAGACCGTTCCTTTTTAATGGTTACACTCTTGCTTTTTCTATATAAGGTAAAATATCAATCATCATTCCCACTATTGGTCCCCCCATGTGATCCCACAAAAGTCTCCCACATGCTATAACTTTCTCTCTCCTATAATTTTTTATTGTTGATTTGTACTTGATTTGTACTTGTTGTTGCCAACTTTTAACTTTATGCAACTTCTCTCTCCTACTTTACCCATTTTGCCTTGGTTCTAATGAAAAACAAAGTGTAACTATTAAATAGGAACGGAGGTAGTATGTTATAGTTCGTTGTGGGGTATAATATTATTGGGTTGTGCTTCAACTAAAGTCTACTCATTCCGTTTTTTTTTAATCTACACATTTTTCTTTTTAGTCTGCTTTTTTAAAATTTGCACTCTGTTGTTTTTTCTATTCTTGGTAACATATTCCATTTAGGCCCTGTTCTTTTAGACTTATTTTCAGTTCAGTTCGTTTCAGTTATTATTATTATTATTATTAATTATTATTAATTATTGTTATTATTATTAATTACTATTACATTATTAATTATAATAATTATTTATATTAATTATTATTACTTTATTTATTATAATAATTATTATTACATTAATAATTATAATTAATTATAATTATATTATTATTTATTATTATATAATTATTATTATATTAGTTATTAATATTATTAATATTAATATTAATTATTATTATTATTACTAAATATTATTATAATTAATATTAATATTAATTATTATTATTATTACTAATTATTATTATTGTTAATATTATTAGTATTATTATTATTATAATATTATTATTTTATAATAATTATTATTATCAAAATTGCTAATATTAATTATTATTATTATTATTATTATTATTATTATTATTTCATTTCAGCCCAGTTCAATCCAAAAGAATGGGCCCTTATTTTATCCTCTTTTTCTACCTATTACACCACTTTTTAATATTTTAAGTTTTAACCCACTTTTTTAGTTTCTCTCTCCACCTTTTTCAGTTTCTCTCTCATACTTTTGTACTTATTCCTTGGTTTTCCCCCAAAGTTAAGTGAGTAATTAAAAAGAAACAGAGGGAATATATTGTTAAAGGGGATTGTTAAACATCGCCCCAAAATTACTTAAAATCGCCCCGGTCCCACCAAACATTTCCAACTTTATCCTTCCCTTTTTTTTCTTTTCTTTTCCACAACCACCACCTCCATTCTCACCACCACCACCGAAACCACGCAAACCACCACCTAGGCCACGCACACCATCAATTAAACCATGCACACCACCAACTCAACCACCCACAAGCACCGCATAAACCAAAAAAAAATTTGGGGCGATCCACCGCGGACACGTCTGGCCTTGCTCGTGGTGGTTGCAGGGGTTGGGGTAGTGGCTGCTGGTAGGGGTGGAGAGAGGGTGGGGTGAGGGCCTACTGGTGGGTGGTGGAGGGGGTGGCTGTAGGGATGGAGGTGGTGGTTTGGGAAAAGAAAAAAAAAGGGAAGGGTAAAGTTGGAAATGTTTGGTGGGACCGGGGCGATTTTAAGTAATTTTGGGGCGATGTTTAGCATTTCAGATTGTTAAATCTTCTACCTAGGCAAAGTATCATTACTTTTATTACACAATTGCAGATGCATCATGTGATTGATCTCTCCTGGCTGAGCTAGGACTCCGCATTTTACAACTGGTGAGTTTCTACGTGATAACATCACTGTTGCGGTGTTGCCTACTTAATAACGCACTCGGTTCATTTTAATGGTTAATAATCATAGCAAGTATATCAAGATAAAGATCCATGTGAACGTGATCATGTTACTCATGGTGCATAATCTATCTTGCGTTTCTTATACCACTATCGTTATGGTCTATTATGACTCCTTCCTTATTAGGAGTCCTTTCTAGTTTGTTAGAAAGAATAATATCTTGCTGATATCATTCTTCTCTTGTATATTTGGGTGTATTATCTTTTGGTTTGTATAGTTTCCTTGTTTGGAGTTTTAGGGCTAGGTCTTTACGTTGTATATGTTTGGTTGCTTCTGTGAATGAAAGTTCGAGCCGTTTTCTCCTATTCTTTCTGAAACTTATCATGGTATCACAGCCTTCAAATTTTTGAATTTTTTTTTCGATCCTCACTCGTGATCTGTCGAGTGTTCTTTCTTCTTCCGCTGTTTTTTTGTGTGTTGGTCGTGCACCATTGGGTGATGCTAAGGATTCCAAGCCTCCGCGGTACGAACCATTTACTGAGTATTACTTACATCCCAAAGAAGGTACCGGTGTTGTTATTAGTCCTATCATGCTGAATGGTGATAATTACGAGTCTTGGTCTCGCTCTATTCGCAACAATCTTCGTGCCAAGAACAAGTTGGGTTTTATTGACGGTACTATTGCCGTCCCCGACGCCAAATCTCCGGATCTTCCACAATGGGGTATTGTAAATTCTATGCTTGTTGCTTGGATTTTTAATACTTTAGATGTTTCTGTACGCTCTACTATGCGCTTTCCTGATAATGTTAAATCTTTATGGGATGACTTACGAGATCGGTATTCTCTTGGTAATGGTCCACGTATTCTTGAATTAAAAAATAAAATACGTGATTGTCGTCAACTTGGTCGTTCTGTGGCTGGTTTTTTTGGTGAATTACGTCAACTTCAGGATGAACTCTTGAGTTATTGTAAGCTTCCAATGTGTACTTGTTCAGCTGCTTCGGAGTATGTTCCTTTGCAGGAAACCGAACATCTTCACCAATTTTTTTCTTGGTTTAGATCCAAAAAAATTTGGTACTCTTGTTTCGGGTTTATTAATGCAGGATCCTTTGCCATCTTTGAATGTGGCTTATGCCAAAATTGTTTCAGACGAGCGGAAACAATTGGTTTCCGAAGGCTCGGACCCTCCTAGGCCTGATGCTGTCGGGTTTGCTGCTGTATCTAAGCCCATTCTCGCTGCTAGTGATGACCGTGTGTGCAGCCACTGTGGTCGCACTGGTCACGTCAAAGATCGCTGCTTCCAGCTCCATGGTTTTCCGGACAGACGAGGGGGCCGTGGCAAAGGGCAACGTGGTGGTCGTGGCCCAGCTCGAGGGGCTTTTGCTGCCAACACGAGTACTTCTGTCTGTGGGGCCTCGGGCTCGCAGGATTTTGGCGATGTTGATCGACGTAGTACTCCGACCCTTTCGGATGATCAATGGCAGCAACTTCTTTCTACTCTCAAGGGATCTTCTTCCTCCACCGAAAAATTAAGTGGTATGTCTCATTCCGATGCTTGGCTTATTGATTCCGGTGCTTCTAACCATATGTCTGGTAATCTTTCTTTGTTTACTAAGCTTCGGGATATTCATGCTAATGTTGGTTTGCCTAATGGGCAGCATACTCTTGCTACTAAAGAGGGTACAATTGTGTTAAGTGATGGCTTGACTTTGGACCATGTGTTATATGACCCTGCTCTTTCATATAGTTTGTTTTCGATATCTCAACTTTTGGAGAGTCATAAATATTTTATTTTCTTCACTAATAAGCTATGTATTATACAGGACCTCACTTTGAAGAACCTGATTGGAGCGGGAGTGCAGTCTAATGGGGTCTATGTTTTCAAGCCGGTTCATGCTAGTTCTATTCAAGCTAATAAAGTGGCCAAGGTTGATGAAACTAGTCTGTTGTGGCATCGTCGTTTAGGTCATCCGTCTCTTAAAGTTGTTTCGTTGTTACCTGGCCTAGCTGGTAGTCATCTGTCTCATTGTGATTTGGATTGTTCTATTTGTTTTATTGGAAAACAACCTCGAAACTCTTTTCCGTTAAGTAGTAATAAAGCTGATGGTATTTTTGATTTGATTCATTGTGATATCTGGGGTCCCAATAAACTTCCGGCCTCTTGTGATGCTCGCTATTTTCTTACCATAGTTGATGATTTCTCTAGAGCTACGTGGATAATTTTAATGGTTCACAAATCCGAGGTTGCGTCTCTTATTCATAATTTTTATGCAATGGTCAAAACTCAATTTAATAAAAAGCTCAAAGTGGTTCATAGTGACAATGGTCAAGAGTTTTTGAGTTTAAAGGATTTCTTTTCTAAGAAAGGTATCTTACATCAAACTAGTTGTGTTGACACGGCTCAACAAAACGGCCGTGTCGAACGCAAACATCGTCATCTTCTTAATGTGGCTCGTGCCTTACGATTTCAAGCTCGTTTGCCGAAATCTTTTTGGGGTGAATGTGTTATGACTGCTGCTCACCTTATAAATCTAACTCCTACTCCTGTACTACATGGCAAAACTCCTTATGAATGTCTTTATGGTGTTGGTCCTCCTTATGACAGTGTTCGCGTTTTTGGGTGTCTTTGTTATGCTACTACTCGTCCTCGTATTAAGGATAAGTTTGATCCAAAATCGCGGCGATGTATTTTTGTTGGTTACCCTTTTGGTAAAAAGGGATGGCGTTTGTTTGATTTAGAGGCTCGTGAATTTTTTGTAAGTCGTGATGTTCAATTTTTTGAGGCGTCTTTTCCATATTTTGATTCTCTTGATGATCATGCTCGTATGTAATGGGATGCGTATTTGGCTAACTCCAATGTTTGGGATGACGATGCTTATGATGATTGTATTTTGGGTACGCCTGAATCTACTCTTGGAGTTGGGCCAGTTGAGAACACGCCTCTCACTCCTACTGGGTCGTCTCCTGCTGAGCCAGTCACGTCCCTTCCTTTACGGGCTGCTGCTCCTTCCACGACTGCTGAGCAGCGTGGCCTTGCTCATGCTCCTGTCAGCACTCCTACATCGGTTCGGGTAGGAGATGTTTTGTGTGATACGACATCTCCTCTTCAACAGGCCCGTCCCCGAGCCAGGGCAGGAGGGGCGCCCGCCCAGGGCCCAGGGAGAAAAGGCCCATGTTGGTGATCTACAGTCTGATACTTGTAATAAAGGAAATCTGCATTCATTTACTCCGTGAAACATTGTCTTTGCTCTTTGGGTTACTAATTGTCATAATCCACTGCATTCTCAATCCGTGGTTCGAATCCCTCTACAACATCTTTTTATTTTCTCAGCTTTCTAATTTTATTTTTGGATTTTCTTTTGTTTTCAATGATTTTGAAATAGTTTCAGTTTCCTACATTTTAGTTTTTGGGTTTCAATGATTTTCAAGTAGCTATCTAATTTTAGTAAGTGGGTTTTTTTCCTTCTCATATAGAGTAACTATGTCCCTTTTGCTATTTCATACCCCCGGACTTTATGTTTACATTGTTCATTTACCTCACTTCGACTACCAAGTTACTAATATATAAGAACAAATGTTAGTATGAAATATTATTAAATTTCTCTCAATGTATATTAACTTCAAAATATTATATTTTTATATAAATTGTATGAATCGATAGAGTAAGATAGTTGAAGATATTAGATGTTATTGGTAGAAGCGAATGTCACAGTGAAACCCTTAAAAAAGGGAAGGGTTCTGTGGTTACCTTTTCTATTTTCACAATTCAGACCCAGAAAAATATTAAAAAAGTAATCCAAAAGGCCAAAGAGCTTACACACAATTTCGTAATCCAAAACCCAAACTCCAACCGACAACTCGATGATGAGGATGACATGATAAATTTAAGAAGCAATATATGACTTAATTTAGGAAGACATGGCATACAAATATATAACCATCAAATGGGTATCTTATAAAAAAAAAGCTAAAATCAATCCATGTTTCATGAGCTAAAAAAGTCATATTCAGCAAAACTTTAACCATAAATTAATATCTTTAAATCAATACATGTCAAGAATAGTAGTTGAGATCGGGGAGGGCCCATATTTTTCAGTTCGCCCTAGGGCCTCCAAAATGTCAGGAACGGGCCTGCTCTTCAACTAGGGGGGAATTCTTCTCGGCTCTCTGGTAATGATGCTACGGATCTACTTGGTCGTGGTCGACGGGTTAAGGTTCCTTCTACGAAGCTTCATGATTTTGTTACCAATATTATTCTTCTAAAAAACATAGACCCCTCTTCAACGACTACTCCTCCGTCTCCAACTTGTTCTTCAGGTAAGCCTTTTGATATAGCTTGTTGTGTTGATTATAATAAATTTTCATTCAAGTATCGGTGTTTCTTAGCAGCTATTACTCAAGGCAAAGAGCCTCAGTCTTTTCGGGAAGCGGTTAAAAATCCTGATTGGTGTAAGGCGATGAAGGATGAGATAGACGCTTTAGAGCGTAATGGCACGTGGACTTTGCAAGATTTGCCTCCTGGTAAACGTGCTATTAGTAGTGGTTGGGTGTATAAAATAAAATATACCTCTACAGGTGCAGTTGAACGTTATAAAGGACGGTTTGTTGTCCATGGGAATCGGCAAGTTGCCGGGATTGATTATAATGAGACTTTCGCTCCTGTCGCGAAAATGGGTACTGTTCGTACTCTTCTTGCTGTTGCAGCTATTCGGAATTGGGAACTCCATCAGATGGATGTTCACAATGCTTTTCTCCATGGTAACCTCTCTGAAGAGGTTTATATGACTCTTCCTCCTGGTTATTCTTCTTCTATGCCAGGGAAGGTTTGCTGGTTGCGTAAATCTTTATATGAAATTAAGCAGGCTCCTCGGCAATGGTTTGCCAAATTATCTTCAGCTTTGAAGGCCTATGGTTTTTCTCAATCTTATGCTGACTATTCTTTGTTCAGTTTTATTCGGGGAGATGTTTCTCTTCATGTCTTGGTTTATGTCGATGATTTAATTATTGCTGGGTCTTCTTCTGTTGCTATTTCTAAGTTCAAACGTTATTTGAACTCTTGTTTTCATATGAAAGACTTAGGTCTTTTGAAGTATTTTCTGGGGATTGAAGTTGCGCGTAGTGCAGAGGGTATTTTTCTTTCTCAGCGTAAATATGCTTTAGATGTGTTGACTGAAGCTGGTATGTTGGGATGCAAGCCTATTGATACTCCCATGGAACAAAATCATAGACTTGCTATTGTGGATGGTCCACTCATGGATGATCCAGATGCTTATCGTCGTCTTGTTGGTCGTCTTGTTTATCTCTCTGTTACTCGCCCCGAACTTAGCTATGCAGTTCATATTTTAGCTCAGTTTCTTAGTGCTCAGCAGGTTCCTCATTGGGAAGCTGCTATTCGTGTGCTTCGTTATCTCAAAGGTAGTCCCGGGCAAGGTATCTTGCTTCGATCTAATAATTCTTTGTCTCTCACGGCTTACTGTGATAGTGATTGGGCTGCTTGTCCCAAGACACGCCGATCTTTGTCTGGTTACTTGGTTTTCCTAGGTTGTTCTCTTGTGTCTTGGAAAACAAAGAAACAACCTACAGTTTCTCGTTCCTCCGCTGAAGCTGAATATCGTTCTATGGCCGTTACTACTTGTGAATTAAAATGGCTGAAGTATTTGTTAGCTTCCCTTGGTGTTAATCACTCTTTTGCTATGCGTTTGTTTTGTGATAGCAAGTCTGCTCTCCATATAGCTAAAAATCCAGTTTTCCATGATCGTACTAAGCATATTGAAGCATATTGTCATTTTGTTCGTGATGAGTTGTTATCTGGTAACTTATCCACTGCTTATGTTCCCACTGGTCATCAACTTGCTGATATTCTTACAAAGGCCCTTGGTCGACAACAATTTTGTTTTCTTCTCCGCAAGTTGGGCATTCGTGACTTACATGCGCCAACTTGAGGGGGTGTATTATGACTCCTTCCTTATTAGGAGTCCTTTCTAGTTTGTTAGAAAGAATAATATCTTGTTGATATTATTCTTCTCTTGTATATTTGGGTGTATTATCTTTTGGTTTGTATAGTTTCCTTGTTTGGAGTTTTAGGGCTAGGTCTTTACGTTGTATATGTTTGGTTGCTTCTGTGAATGAAAATTCGAGCCGTTTTCTCCTATTCTTTCTGAAACTTATCATGGTCAACCTCTATTTTCTAACTAAAGTACTGTGGAGGCGAGATAGCTAACGAGGAACATTTTGTCTCTTATAGTACATTGTACATTAATTTCATACAGCCAATACAGAAAACCATATTTATTACATCCTTCAATTTCTAGATAGATAAGCATATTCGAAGTTGATTTGCACGAACTTCAAAGCTAAAGAAAATTTCATGTATCTATGCCAAATTGTATTTTTGTCTAGGGAGTAGGCACGTAGTACAACTTCAGGCTACAGCACATGAATGTGGTGAGCCGTCACCGCAATGAGCCAATGAAGTTGAATTGGATGGTAGAAACATGCATGGAGAAGAATTAATATTTCGTGTGTTAAAATTTATTAACTTTCAAATATAATTGTGAAGAACACCACAACACATGGAGGAACTCCAAACAATGCACTGATTTAAGGGGCGCAGAAGCAGATAAGAAAACAAGTGGGAGGTTAATTATGTTGTCGGCCCAGTTGCGCGCCAATTTTCGTGATCAAACGGACAGGGACTACTCTTTAACACTTGAACAGATAGGAGCCGTCAAACTCGATCTTAGTATACCACCAATGGGTAAATTACCTACTAGTATTATTTAGAATATAATGTAGAGTGAAATCCAACTTAACATTAATAATTATATTTTAATGATCTATTAGAAGTGGGTAATCTACCCACTTATGTCTTTATACCACAACTTGTCTCCCTTTTGAATCGGACTTCACATATATGCAAGTGTGAAGACTCAACTCTGAAGAGTGTGTGGATTATTCCAAGAAGATTCAGCTTCGTCCTCACGCAAATCTTTTTGTGTTATTCCCTTGTCTGAGACCACCTACACTCATCAACTTTATTTAAGTGGTCGTTAGATTATATGTAGAGAGAAATATGTAAAAAAAAACGGAGAAAGTAATTATATATTGCAATTTCAGTGGGTCTCACAAATTGCACAAACAATAATCGATGTTACCTTGATAAATTATTGAAAAGAAAAAAGAAACTACCCATGGCCTTCAGGGCAAATGCATTTTTGATATTTTAGTTTGTTCTTTTCTTAGGACGAGAAACACGAGCATTAACTCATTAAACATCAAGTTGTCTGACATGAGTACAATAATGTCCGATTATCATATATTAGTTGTTGCCTTGTTGGTGTTCATCTACTTTGGAAGTTTCTCCTGTGATTATAGTGTGTCTTTAAGCTTGTTGTCATCGAGACTCTTAATTAAGCCTGTTGTGACAGATGCAATTAACAAAACAAACAATTAATGAACAATCGCCACAAGGATTTAACGTGGTTCACTAACAATGTGTTAGCTACGTCCACACAGCAAAACTAATTTTATTAGGTTTTGGAGAGAGTATAAATTATAGAATATGGAGGCAGAAGTTAATTATAGGGTTTATATAGTACCCTATTAATTAACCTAAACAGATGAGCCTAAACCCGAAATTAAATTAAAAAAGACTCAATATACTAAATAACATATACCGAAAAGTTTCGGGTGCGTTTTCCCTACCAAGACGTTTCACCTCTGGACCCCGACTTGCTGATCGGGCAGCGAGACCTCATGCTTGATTAAGTCTTGCGCCAGATAATTAATTCAAGGCATAGTTCAACAAAGCCTTATTTTACTCTGCTTTTAAAATGGTGTGTCTTGTAGGCTAGTAGCTTAATAGGCTTTTTTTTTTTTTTTTTGTAATTATCTTACCTAATTCTCATAACCAATGAAAAATGGGTGGTTACTGGGAGGGAACTGAGGCCACGTGTATGGACAAGAGGTAATAAATGGGTACGTGAGGGACATCAGGATCAGGATATTTGGTTAACGGAAACCAAATTGACTTGTCACAATCAGGACCCACAATCAGTACTCAATGGTACACGTGGCGGTGAAACTAGGGCAGGTTCACCTGATTTTCCGAGCTCAACAAACAGTCAAACACTATGCAACAGTCTTTAGTTCATTTTTTTTCTGCATAAAATGTTCTTTTTTCTTAGTATTATTTGAAAATCGAAGGCTTCCAAAATCACCAAACTACAAGACCGTCTGCTAAGAACATAGTGCATGTAACAGGAAGATCCTTCATGTGCAACCATCCCTTCTCTGTCTCGACATCATAAACCCACTTGGGTTCCCATATGTCTCGCACAAAGATCCGCTCTTTTCACAGAGAAACAACTTTAATTTATATGTCGTGTATAAACATAATATAATTATCATCAAATGGGTCAATATTCTGATGAGTCGGTATGTGGAGACGTACGTATAGAAACGATTCGACAATTGGAAGCTCTATTTACGTCTCAATAGATCATAGATGTAGCCGTATTGGACCAATGAAAAGTGATTGAGGAGAAAACTAACAAATATCGTTCATTATCAGATGAATCTTACAAGATCATATGGAATTTTCCTACAAATTTTAACAATAAGGTTATCACAATTCTTGAAAACAGTTTGAATACATTTTTTCCAATTATAGGGATGAAACCTTTTTTAGGCAATAAAATTTGCAAAGAATAGAAGTGGTCATTGGGTAAACCGAGCGGAGTTGAGTTGGGTCATGAAACATGCCATGTTGAGAGAACATGATGCTTGACTTAACCCACGAAGTTATGCGAGTGAGCCACGTCATGGCCGGGCCAACTTAGTTGAGTAAAAAATTACAATTTTTAATTAACAGTCGCTTAAATATAAAAATTCAACTAAATTAGGTCAGGATTGTTGAACCAAAATATGCTCTAAAATTATTATTACCCTCTCGAAAACACCCGTTGAATGAATAAATGGTTAGAAGAACCATCAAAATTAATTTAATAAAGCTAGGTTTAAGAGGTACTCAAGAATTGAAACATCTAAGGGTAGCTCGATAAATTTGGCCATTCTATGTGAATTCTATAAGTGCGAAGAAATTAAGCGCGAAGAATCATAGTAGTTTAGGTTTGTGGTAGCGCTTTGACTCTTCTAGATTCATCATATGAGCAAGATAATTTCTAAATAGTTATTTCGCAAATCCTTCGTATTACCTCTGATTCATCTACGCGATTTAACTTTCAACCTTTTCAAAGCATCAGTTTGATCATTATAGAAAGGTGATGTTTTGAAAACTACATTGAGACAAATAAAATTTTCCCTCAAATAACTGTGAATTTTTAGTATATATAAATCACCAATGATAGCCTAAATGAAGTATGCGAATAATGCAAACATATAAAGTGCATTTGCTAAATAGATACTCCTTCCGTTGTCTTTTATTCTTCCTAGTTTGACTTTTTTTGTCTCTTCAAAAGATTGTAGATATGAAGAACAAAAAAAAAAACACAGAGAATACTTATTACGACACACTCATAACATTATATTAGAGTTTGTGATAAGAAATCATCTAATATGTATATGATTAGATTTCATTTTTTTTCTTTTTATATAATCTTAGAAGTTTTATTTTTTATAATTATTATGGACCTAGATATACCTTCTCTACCGTGTAGGTAGATGACAAAGAAAAGGTTAACATGTCTCTTTTGTGCATGATAACGAGCTTAATGTTATAAATTGACAAGATTTATTAATACTATGAATTATCTATCATACTCCATTATTTAGATTTGAAAAATAAATAATCACATTAAGAATTCCTGTAGACCTTTACACTTTACAAACATAGAAAAAACCTGACTTATGGTTTGACCGAGCATATTCTTTCTTTGATATGGCACCATAACTAGTCAACCGCTATAATTTTACAGGATTTCTAATTTCTTTTTCCGAAAGAGAATAATGTTTCTGAGCAGCAAGCTGTTAACAAATGAATTGATGCATTATATTGTTGACATTCGACAATAATAATTTTCGCGAAAGAAAAATAAAACTTGTTGATTACTACTTTTTTAATAGGTCAATTTTGATTTACAAACTCTTTTTTTTTTTTTGAAAGGTTGTAAATGATAAAAGTGTCCTATTGAGAAGTTAATAATTAACAAAATATCCAAAAGAAATAATAAAGTATTTAAGTTAATAGACTAATCCTAGGTTTTTCTAATGAGAAAGTATGATCGTTGTTGCTTCTTTTTGGTTAGAGTCCGTTTTTGAAGAGACGGTCTCACGTTAGTGCTAACGTGAGACCAGCTGATGTCATGCTGACATCACGCGCGTGCATCAAACCAGTACCAGAATTAGTTAAGCGCTTGAACCTATTAGTTATGCTAGCCTTAAATTGCTTCTGGATGAATTAGTTAAGTGCTGAAGTATATTAGTTAAGCGGTGAAGTACATTAGTTAAGCGGTGAAGTACATTAGTTAAGTGGTGAAATATATTAGTTAAGCGCTGAAATATATTAGTTATAACATAAAAACCAGATTATAACGCAACTTATTTTTTCAATCACAACAATACCACAAATGTACATGTGCAAAAGGTGGACTAGATTTGCAAAGAGCGAAGTGTGGAAAAGAGAAATCTCTGGAGCAGTTATAAACAACGTAACCCCAGGGCGATATGAAACCGAAAGAAAGTTCTCCAATCTCATTTTCAAAAGTCAAGATAATGAAAATGCAAGAAAGGTACTGCAAGAAGTCAACAAGACTATTGCTGCAAGTATAACCAAAGTCTTAACTACAAAACCAATTATAGAAGAACAATGCTCATCAAGTACAACTATATTGGTTATTTTAGATTCCGAACGTGCAAAAACAAATTAATGAGAAGAAGTGTAAGGAAGAAAAGTAATTTTAAGAAGACTAAAAAAATAAATTCCAAGAACCAAAATGAAATTGGTAGAATTACTCCAAATGCTAGGTTGTTTTAAGTTCTTTTTTTCAGATTGTCTTTTGTATTTGACTTTTTAGATTTATAAAAAAGTAATTTTTTCGTTTATATTGGAAACTAAATAATGCTCAATAGATCTTAACTAATTATAGAACAGCACTAACTAATGTACTGGATATGTTAACTAAAAAATAATGTAGTCTATATATAGATTACCAACTCTAAACTATTGTTCTAAAATACTTAACTAATTCGCCAAAAACATTAACTAATTCGCCAAAAATATTATCGTGAGAACTTGTGAGACACGGTCCGTTTTTGAAAAACATATCTTTTGGATTTGGGCAGGTCTCACGTTAAGACTAACGTGAGACCGTCTTTTCCAAGAATTTGTGTTTTGGTTATACTGTTGAAGTCTTAGTCGTTATCTTTTTCGTTTTGGTTCTTTTTAAAAACATATGGATACAACAAATATATAGTATATGGAATAACCAAATAAGAATAAGTATGACTACATTAAATTAATTATGCAATATATATCATATGACTTTTAAAATATTAATAATAAAATTTACGAATTGACAATGATATCAAAATGAACACGGAAGAATTAACTATTAATCAGTATATATCCAATCTATCTACAAATTATAAAATTGGAAAAAAGGTATTATATTGCACTTGCATATATATGATGTTACACATCCGCCCGTCATAATCTTTTGAATAAGTCTCCTTCATTATATTCATGTAGGAATTTTTGAAGCATACTATGCTATCACGAGTTTATTGAATTTAGATTTTTTAATAATTAGAAAAATCAATGGAAATTATAATATCTGTCCTATAAACAAAGTATACTCGTACTAGCTAGTGAAAATGATATTCATTATAAAAACAAGATAATTAGACAGGTACATGAATATTACTTAATAGAAGTATACTTGTACATTTGCTTTACTGTAAATAGAAAGCTTCTCGTAAGTCTTATATATGTTGGATAGCTTAAAATAGCACATTAATTTAATAATTTTGTTATTAAGGATACGTGTTGCCACAAACGGGGAGCATGGCTCCTCACAAGTAGCGAGAGGTAAACCGTCTAAAATTTTATTTACTCACTCAAACATGCTCCTCATAATTAGAGGAGATAAACACCACAAATAGTACTTGAATCATTTTCAATAGAGATACAATATGTCAATATGATTTTAGTTGCCAACATTTTAACGCGCATCATGAAAACAAATATTCCGTGTGATACTTGAAATGCAGGCTTTGAAGATCTCCATTAGATTGTGTAGAAAAGTATTTATATGCAACTTTTCGTTTTATAAAATGAAGAAGATTACTTATGCAGTTGGTTAATTAGATTGTTACTTCATTAGTTCATTACCTTACAGTTTTTTACTATTTTCTTTTTCTTTTTTCTTTTCAATCATTGTATATTTGTATAGTCTCGTACCAATATACTTGTATCAACTCAATCATATAACTAATTGGTGTGATATACAATGAAGGATAAAAAAATCTAGCAGTTGTCTCTCTATTTTCTCTCTAAAAACTCTAGTTTTCTTTTTTGATCTAGGGGCTACTACAGTACTACCACCCTTTTGGGCGGTGCTAAGTCCCATTTGTTCTCTTTATTATTTTTATTTTTAAGCTTTTGTTTACAATAAACCTTCAGTCTCTCTCTCTAATGGAGAGTTGTTCTACCCATATATTGGGTTATATCTACCCACATGTTGGGTTTCATCTCTCTCCTTGTGAGAGTTTGGGGACTTTTCTTTTGGTATTTTGTTTTCTATTACAGATTGATTTGTTGGTGAGAATTTGTACTGCTTCACAGGAGATGTCAATTATTTGGCTACAATCAGTTGAATCAAATCAAGTTTTACGTCAAGATTACAAGAGATCAATAAACCTCCTCATAGAAGGTCATATCAAACAACGATGTGAAAGAGTGCTTGTAGAATTGTTAGATCTTATCAGCGATTGTGATTTTGACATTATAGAATTTTATTTGATCCAATTTGATATGTATTTTTTGGTTTTGAATTATTCTGTAGATGTTGTGTGACTTTAAATCAATGAATTATTTTTATTTCAAAAAAAAAACTCAATCATATAACTATTTGCCAGTCTCCTCTTCATTGTGCGGAAATTTAGTGTTACAGACTCTTCCTTGCGCGGCTTGTAATTATGCCTCACAAGTCACAAGTACTCTAACAACTAAGAAGAAACATTGTTGTAGATTATATATGAAAAATGACTTCTGCCTTTAAGGAGTCACAAAAGATAATATATAAAATAAGTTCATAATATTATAATATTGAGTATGAATTCCATAAACCTTAACTCAATGATAATTTTCACACAAACCACAATTCACCTTATTTTAACATGTCCTCGTGTAAAAATCAATACTTCCTCCGTTTCGAAATAAGTGCAACATTTGCATAGTATTTACTATTCACAGTTTAAACTTTAATTAGCTTTGGTGATTTAGGGTTTAGGAAAAACATAGTCATGTGGGATCTTGTTAGATTCGTCTGAATGTGAATTTTTTTAATATCAACTTTTTATAATTTTTACTTATTGATAATTGAAGATATTAATGGTTAAAATAATGCATTGGCAAACGTGAAAACAAGAAGTGTTGCACTTATTTAGAAACGAGGAAGTATATTCTAACATGTTCACTCAAAGATAATGAACTACATATTTGGATAAGAGTTGAGCAGAATTGATCAAATCAATTCATGATCTTAGGCTATGTTCAGTTCACCTTATTTTTGCTTATTTCAGATCAGATCAGACCAGATCAGATCAGATCAGAAAAAATAAGTTCGGATCGGATCGATCGGAAAAAATAAGTTCAGATCAGATCAGATAAGTTCGAGATCGAGATCGGATCGAGATAAGTTCAGATTATGCTTATATTAAAAAACTTATTATTATTATTATTATTATTATTATCATCATGATTATTATGGTTATTAGTATTACTAATGCTATTATTGTTATTGTAATAATTATTATTATTATTGTTGTTGTTGTTATTATTATTATTATTATTATTATTATTATTATTATTATTATTATTATTAATATTATTATTATTATTATTACTTTATACAATTACTATTACTATTAATATTACTATTTACTAGTACATTTGTTCAAAAAGATTATTATTATTGTCGTTGTTGTACTTATTAATTCTTAATATTGGTAATTATTATTAATGTCGTTGCTATTATTATAAATGTCATTGATATCACTATTTGAAGCTATTTGTGTTCAAGAAGAAGAATGTTCTTTTGGCATTTGTAAGTAATCTTTTTTATATATATTCTAATTAATAATTTTGATATGTGATGTTCTTTTTGATGTTGTACATGTAACGAACATGACAATAGTATATGATGTTTATTTTTTAAAACAATTTTGGTAGAATACTATAAATTATATATTACTAGTTTATATAAAACATGAGTAGCATGGGATAACCTAATGGTGTTGTCATCACGTTCAAAATTTTCCCTACAAAGGATTTCAACTTATCTTTAAAAACAAAGTTTATATAGAACAAGACAACGATATAAGAAGAATATTTAACCATTTTGTTCAAGATCATATGATTATATATATTTATAGGTTTATTTATAATAAAAAAGAACAATGTATTGATATAACAAAGAACATGTTGTTAGTTAAATCCAAACATGTCATCAATATAAAAATAACATCTATCTTTTATTTTTAAAATGTGTTCTTTAAATAGATCTTGTATGCTCTTTCAGTATATGTTCTTTTTTTAATATCATTATATGTTCTTTTCATTACTACCTAAATTCTTATTATTAACGGACCTTGAACATGAGTGTTCTTTTATTGAAATATATGCCCTCGCACAGGGTAAGATGAATTTTCCCTAGGCTGCCCTCGCACAGGGTCACTCACCTAGAGACCCAACAAGCCCTAACCTCCCTCCCCCACCCACAACAATATTGAAATATATGCTTCCACCAAGATTTGAACCTTGGTCTCCCATGTGGGAGGTAAGAAGCCATACCATTGGACCCAAGAGTCCTTAGTCTTTTATTTTTAATTGTATGTTCATATACTAATGTGCTCTTTTTCAAAAAAAAAAAAACTAATTATGCTATAATTATAATAATAATAATTATTATTATTCTTATTATTATTATTTTTATTATTATTATTATTATTATTATTATTATTATTATTATTATTATTATGTTATCTATATTATTATTATTATTATTATGTTATCTATATTATTATTATTATTATTATTATTATTATTATTATTATTATTATTATTATTATTATTATTATTATTATTGTTATTATTATTATAATATTATTTATATTATTATTATTATGAAATTATTATTATTAAATTGTTATTATTATTATTATTATTGAAAGTTGTGCATAGTAATAAAATGATAGTAATAGTAATACTAGTAATGAAATACAAAGTAATAAAAATATTAGTAATAATATGTTTTTTAAAAGATAAGTTCAGATCAGATCAGATCAGTTCAGATCAGATCAGATCAGAAAAAATAAGTTCGGATCGGATCGAGTGATAAGTTCGAGATCGAAAAATTTCGAGTGAACTAAACATAGCCTTAATCAAGCCAATGACCCATCATCCAAAAGTAGCATCAAGTTAATTCAACTCGTATCTTAGGCTATGTTCAGTTCACCTTATTTTTGCTTATTTCAGATCATATCGATCGGATCGATCGAGATCGGACCGTCGATCGATCGAAAAAAATAAGTTCAGATAAGTTCAGATCAGATCAGATAAGTTCAGATTATGCTTATATTTAAAAACTTATTATTATTTTTATTATTATCATGATTATTATGATTATTAGTATTACTAATGCTATTATTGTTATTGTAATAATAATAATAATAATAATAATAATAATAATAATAATAATAATAATAATAATAATAATAATTATTATTATTATTATTATTATTAATAATATTACTTTATACAATTACTATTACTATTAATATTACTATTTACTAGTACATTTGTTCAAAAAGATTATTATTATTGTCGTTGTTGTACTTATTAATTATTAATATTGGTAATTATTATTAATATTGTTGCTATTATTATAAATATCATTGATATCACTATTTGAAGCTATTTGTGTTCAAGAAGAAGAATGTTCTTTTGGCATTTGTACGTGTTCTTTTTTATATTTGTTCTAATTAATAATTTTGATATGTGATGTTCTTTTTGATGTTGTACATGTAACGAACATGGCAATAGTATATGATGTTTATTTTTTAAAACAATTTTGGTAGAATAATATAAATTATATATTACTAGTTTATATAAAACATGAGTAGCATGGGATAACCTAATGGTGTTGTCATCACGTTCAAAATTTTCCCTATAAAGGATTTCAACTTATCTTTAAAAACAAAGTTTATATAGAACAAGATAACGATATAAGAAGAATATTTAACCATTTTGTTCAAGATCATATGATTATATATATTTATAGGTTTATTTATAATAAAAAAGAACAATTTATTGATATAACAAAGAACATGTTGTTAGTTAAATCCAAACATGTCATCAATATAAAAATAACATCTATCTTTTATTTTTAAAATGTGTTCTTTAAATAGATCTTTTTTTAATATCATTATATGTTCTTTTCATTACTATCTAAATTCTTATTATTAACGGACCTTGAACATGAACAATATGTTTTCTTTACCATGAACAATATATAATTTTTTTTACCTAAAATGTGTGTTCTTTTATTTTTAATTTTTTTGGGCCCCTTTCGAGAACCCCGTGGTAAGATGAATTTCCTAAGTGCCGCTCGCACAAGGTCACTCACCTAAAGACCCAACAAGCCCCAACCCCCCTCCCCCACCAACAACAATATTGAAATATATGCTTCCACCAAGATTTGAACCTTGGTCTCCCATGTGGGAGGTAAGAAGCCATACCATTGGACCCAAGAGTCCTTAGTCTTTTATTTTTAATTGTATGTTCATATACTAATGTGTTCTTTTTCAAAAAAAAAAAAACTAATTATGCTATAATAATAATAATAATAATAATAATAATAGATAACATAATAATAATAATAATAATAATAATTATTATTATTATTATTATGTTATCTATTATTATTATTATTATTGTTATTATTATTATTGTCATTATTGTTATAATATTATTTATATTATTATTATTTTATATTATTATTATAAAATTATTATTATTATTATTATTATTGAAATTTGTGCATAGTAATAAAATGATAGTAATAGTAATACTAGTAATGAAATACAAAGTAATAATAATATTAGTAATAATATGTTTTGTAAAAGATAAGGTCGGATCGGATCGATCGATCGGTTCGGATCGGATCGATCGGATCGAGTCGGATAAGTTCGATCGATCGGATCGAAAAAATAAGTTCGATCGATCGAGATCGGAAAAAAATAAGTTCAGATCAGATCAGATAAGTTCAGATCAGAAAATTTCAGGTGAACTAAACATAGCCTTATTCTAGCGATTGAGTACTATAGAAGCAAAATCCTTGCCTAAGGTGCATCATCTCTTGGACTTATTATCTATTGACTAGGCTGTGATCAGACGATCCTATATTAGACCACTAGAAGGTCAACGCTCCTTTTCTCTCTCTTTTCTCGCTCCTTTTTTAAAACCCTAGTTTTTTTGTTGGCTTAAGAGCTACCACTAATCTTTTAGTTGATGGTAAGCTCTAATTTTCTTGTTTTTTTTTCTAGCTTTTATTGCATGTTAATGATAAATATCCATGATCTTTATTGGAGAACTTTGCTACCCAATTATTGAGTTATTTCTACCCGTGTATTGGATTTTATCTATCCATAAATTGGGTTTTATATCTCTCATGGTGAGAGTTTAGGACTATGTTCTTAATTTTGGGGAAAAGTTAATTCTTTGATGAGTCGCGGCAAATATCAGTTCTACATCTACAATCATTTGAATCAAATTCAAATTAATTTTAACATTACAACTGATTAAAAGACCCTATCATGAAAAGATGTATAAAACAATGATGTGAAAGAGGGTATACAATAATGTCATATCTCATCTACAATGATCCTTTTTTTTCCAGTTTAGAGTTTTATGTGATTAAAATTGTTACGTGTTTCTTAATTTTGATTTCTATTGTAGATGATCGTATCACTCTTTGTTAATGAACTATTTCATTCAAAAAAAAAAAATTTTTGTGTAAAGAGTAAACAAAACTTGTTTAAGATGTTATTAGAAGCTAGAACACAAACTTTGAAAAAACTTATTGATGGTGTATTACTTTAAGCACTCCAAAAAGAGAAAAATTAAAGCAAAATATTGACAGTTTTGAATACCATCTTTTTTTTGTTCAACTTGTATTATTAGTTGTTTTATTAAGTACAGAATGAATATCATATATTTAGTCCCAGTCACTAGAGTAAGACATAAGATTTTTTGTATGACCAAGCTAAGAAAAAAAATATATAGCACAAGTATTGGCCAAATCACACCCACAAGGCCACAATCAATTAAATCTACAAAACATCTCTTTGAAAAAAAAAGTATAAATCCACAAAACATAGTTAAAGCATATCAAACACAAGTTTTGCAGTAACTAAGACCATATTCGAACACACTCATCTCCACAACGACATCTCATGTGATTAGTGTTCCATAAATTTGCATTATTTGTTCAGAATATATAAATTTCTGCAAGTGTATTGGTTGGATTAAATAATCATGAAGTAAATTATACCATTTTTTCCGCATCAAGTTTCTCATTATCGTATACCACTTATGTGTCACATATTTCAATAAGTTGTTATTGATACTATGACCCACCGTTCAATAATTTAAAATTTAAAATACCTAATAATCAACTAATAGGAAGAAGTGGCATACAATGATACACAATTTTGAAATAGAAGATTTAAATTCAGCAATAAAAACCCACAAAATCTAGAAAAATCTCACAAATAAATTAAGTTTATATAAAAAATAATTATAGGACTCGAGTGGTCCTTGAAAATTAGTCAAGTGCTTCATGATAAAGAATATTGTTGATATATGACAGGCCACTATAAGTGTCATTATAAGAGAAGAAGATAGGAGAGAAAATAAGTTAGTGTAGTTTTAATGTATATATATATATATATATATATTTTTTTTTTATCAGGAAAGAACATACTAGGAGGTGTCTACACAAGAGACACCTAATAAAGCACCCATAAGGGTGGTTATAAAAAGCTTCAAGTACAGAAATATAGAAGAAAAAAGAGCACTAAGGAACTCGAGTAGATGATCCGCCACGGCACCACACCATCACCGCCCCAGGCCCAAATCGAGTTGAACCCTTCTCGGAGGGCAAGACAAACACCACCGAAAATGAATAAGCTCCCAAATCTTCACTAGGGAAGCACAATTATTTGAGGTCACACCAAGCAAAACCAACCATAAAACTAACAATTAAAAAAAGCTAAAACTAAAAAAGACAGAAGAATAAATAAAAAACAGAAACAAAAAATGAATCCAGGAAACACCGAGACCACGATAAAAAATCGAGGCCGAGGAAGCATCGACATGGCGAGGAGATCCCACCGGCAGGAAATCATGTGAGAGGGCAGAGAGCCAAAGCACCAAGAAGAGCCCGAAATCCGCAACCCATCAGCAAACCCTAACCCTATATCGACGAATCAAACCACCACCACCACCGCGGCCCTAGCGATACCTTGACTTCGGAGATACCGACATTGCTGACCCGAACCGGTCGCCGACGAAGAAGATGGCCAACAACAGACGAACGATAACTCTCGAGAGAAGGCAAATTCAAGCAAAGAGACTAAAAATTGGAACTAGAAAATATGAAATGGATAGTCTAATAGAGAATGTCCGGCTGAGGACAAGATGAATTAGCTAGGAAAAAACTAATTAGCCATGAAAGTGGCTAGATCTAAGGGGGAGGAGAAAGAGGAGGAAGTCGACTAGGGTAAAATGCTAATTTTTGGGGCTTAGGGTTTCTAGAGAGAAGGGAGAGCCCCTCTCTCTAGAATAATTTGTATCACTGAATGACTAGTTTTAATGTATATATGTTTTTAAATAAAGGTTGTAGGATAGATTTTAGCTTAAATTTGTAAATATCATGTTTAAATATTCCTCTATTTGTCTTTTCACGATATTTGATGCATAATTTGGTTATAAAATTTTTTAATTATATTAGTAGAAATTTAATTACAAAAAGCTCATAAAACAAAGGAAAAATTGTTAAAAACTACCTTATAAAAGTACTTATATGTGAAAAAGTACCTTATAAAAAATTATTGTACGAAACTACTTTTGAAAGCAATATTGCTCTAAGAAGCTAAATTCGGCAGGATTTTGGTTGTTTTTTCTTTTGCCCTTTATCCCCCCCTTCCCATTCATTTTCACTGAATTTTGCCAAGAAACCACTTTTTAATACTAACTTCTAAAGGATAACGATTAACGAAGTTTTTTAGTTGAAATAGAAGGGAAAAAGTGGAAAAAAGAAATTCAACACCAAAAAAGTAGATAAACGGTCAAAATCCGACAATTGGTAGGTTCTTACAATATTTTTTAAAAAATTAGGTTCTTACAACAATTTTATATAATTGAGATGGTCAAAAGACTTCTTTTATAAGATAGTTTCTAACAAATTTTTCAAAAACAAGTCTAAGCAGACCTTCTCGAATGAATCATAAGTAATTCTTCTTATATGACTTGAAGTCAGAGCAATATAGCCTTAAGTAGGTTGAAGATAGACCTAATAGACCTTGATCACATCCTACTCCTAACGAACCCTTTTATCCTTGGTCTTGCTTAAAGAGAGGTTATTTTTAAAATTAGAAGAGTAGTATAGGCATGCAGCCTACTTGTAAGTTGTAAGAACTAGCAAGAGTCAATAACTCATCTTTTGCACAACGCTTACATGTTCGATCTATGTAAAGAGGTACTTATGTCTCTTTTGGGCATTCGACCTATCTATAATAAAGCAGTTCGAGACTTGTTTGGTAAAATTTTATAAAATTTGATCTTAAAAAAGCAATATTGTAATTGATAAAAAATAAGAAAACTATGAACTTGGAAACATTTCGTTTCAACTTATTTTAACTTATTTCAGAAAAGATAAGATAAGATAAAATAAAAATTAGATGTTAGACAACACAATAAACTAGAATATAAGTCAAAATAAGATAAAATCAGATAAGACAAGACAAAAAAAAATTTAATCAAACGGATCCTTATTTGAATATACTTTTTTTTAGAGCAAAATAGACTCCTAAACTTCTTTGCTTTTTTTAGACTTGAGAATTGTACTTTCCTACTGTGGTATATGTAATCATTACCTAAAATTCAGTATCATTAAGAATAAAATTATCTCTAATGTTGTAATATGGGAGCCGAGGTGGCTAACATCTATGAGGAGGGAGAACTTTTCAAGCCAAAGTCAAACTTCTGCTGATTGTATATATTAATAGTACTACATCAGGTGAAAGGGAGGAGGGGGGCAACAATATAATTTCATGTTCTCATCCAATTAAACAAGCGCGTGTGAGTTACTGCACTTTCACGAGAGTGTATGCTATCGGTTTTCCATCCATGGTCAGATTATGAACAACCGATGAGTCATACTGCCTAGGATCGCCTTCATACAGCTAGACCGGCTCGACACCCACAACTACTAGTCCAGTTTGGCATGAGAGGTCCAATGGTGGATCGCCACGAGCAAGACGGGTCGGCCTGCCTTTCAGCTCGTTCATTTTCAACCAATAAAGAAATAAATAAAATTTCTTAAGAAGGGCTCGTCGACGTGCACGTGAAGCGGACCATGCTTAGGCCCATCTTTTGAAAATTTGGCACGAGCCTGACGACCCATAGCAATTTTCGTTTCAAGTCCGATCCAAGTTGCGCGTGTCCTGCTGGCCCGGCACGTGGGTTGTCACGATTAGACAATGCATAGCTCTACTTCTTAGTATGACGAAATTCAATTATTCCATAGGTAACACTCAATCATCAACTCAATCTTAGTATACTCGCGTGTAATATGCATGTATATGGTATAATTATTTACTCATTCGAAAATTTTCGATTATATTTATTCATTTAGAATATTCTAAATTACCAAATGCGCAAGACAATAGTATTGTGTATATCATATGCACAATAAATCTAGATGTATAATAAAAATTGTATATTTGTTTTATGCAAATAGTTTATTTTAATTTGAGGAAAATGAGATGTAGTAAGACAATAAATACATTTTATTAGTAATTAATTGATCATAATTTATTTTGAGCTTAGTTCTGTAACCTGAGTGTTTAATTTTAGGGAGTCCAACGCTTTAAAACTGTCTATTAATTTTCCAAGCTTCTTTTTTTTTGAATGGTAGTGAAAGGAGTGTGGTTGAACAAAGTTACCTATTTCATCCCCTAAAAAAAAGGTAACCTATATCAACAAAAGAAAAAAGTAATTCTCTGTATATCAATTAAAATTTAACTTTTGAAAGTGGGGTGAAAGGAAAATAAATCTCTATCTAAAAGTCTCTTAATATAAACTGAAAAGTTAAAGACTCACAATCACATAAATTAATGCTTATATTTTAGGACTTTAAAATAGAGAATTGTACTTCTTACACATAGTTATTATTATGTGTACAAAAAAGCAAGGCAAGTTGAAGTTAAAGAATTTAATCTCAAAAACATATCTCATGAAGCATTCTTCACCCAAACAAATAAAAAACCTAAGAAAGGTTGCACTTAACGTTTTATTCGATGAAGGAATCAAGAAATCAATCTGTAGCAGAACTTATGATTATTAACTATCATTAAATATGTACTTCAAATTAGTCCATCATTAAACATGTACTTAAATTTAGTCCACCGTTTTAATTAGTGCGTACTAACATAAGTTACAAGTTACAATATTTATTTTATTGAGGTGATAAGTTACAAGTACTATATCTAGTATTTACATATACAGGTAATATAACGGTCTGTCAAAAATTATATAGCAAAACTTAATTATAATTATATTATCTCTTGATTTAATTTAATTATACTTCCTCTATTTTTTTTGTTGCACTATTTATTTTTTACACAAACGTCAAGAAGAGAAAAGAGAAGAAAAATGGATCCTTTTACCCGTATAATATATATTCTCTCATTCGAGAAACAGAGAACACAATTAAAGATAGAAAGATAATAGCTCAAAAACTTTATGAACAATAGAAATAGCATAATGTGAAAAAAAGTGCCTAGCTAGAAAGACAAATGGTGCAACTAAAAAACAAAGAAAATATATACTTCCTCTATTTTCTTATTAGTTGACTCGTTTCTTTAGATACACTCGCCGACACTCGCCGATGCACTAATCTGAACCTTATTATCTCTAATAATCTATAAGCAAAAACTACAAAAAATGGATATTTTGAAATATGTATTAAGAAGAAACTAATAAGATCCTACATAACTATATGGGTTTTTTTGTCAGAAAGGACCTAATAAAATACAAGTTTTGTAAGGAATGACCTAGTAATTTTTTTTTGTCTAAAAGGACCTATTAAAATACTTTCGATTGTTAACAGGGACCAGTTTATGAATTTCAGGCCAAATTACCATATTCCTAGCGACTTTTTTGCAATTGGGACACCACAACTACATTTGACAGGAATTTTATTGCTTGAAGATGATTTCACAGACAATTTCCTTCAATTTCTGAATAAAAATTAGAGTTTTTTGGCCTGAAATTCATAATCTCGTTCCTATTAACATTTAACAATCGGAAGTATATTAATAGGTCCTTTTAGACAAAAATTTTTTTATTAGGTCCTTCCCTACAAAACTTGTATTTTATTAGGTCCTTTCTGACAAAAAACCCTAACTATATTTTTCTTTAAGTAACAAGATAGAATCAAAATCATGTATATAAATAATGTCAAAATGAGAGAATCAAAATCATGTATATGAATAATGTCAAAATTAAAATGCGCCATCTAATAAAAAAAACAGAGGAAGTATAAAGGGGTGGTACTTTGTCCCGTTGTAAACCCTATATAAAGCGCTCAATCCCTCCTTATACATCCACACCAAACTCATTTCCAAACATCGAAAACCTTCTTTCCTCTATCTGGCTCTCTTCTCATTTCCCTCCTGATTTTTCATCACTTCACAAAAAAAAAAAATGAGTTCAAATTTAGATACAATTTGGGTATTTGCTCTTTTCTCAAAATGCAATCATCTCTCTACCTTCAACCTAGTTATCTCCTTGTTCATCCTAACCATAGTTTGGTTAACTATGTCCTTAATCTACTGGGCTCACCCAGGAGGTCCAGCTTGGGGTAAATACAGGTTTACCCATATATTCCATTGGACTAAAAAGCCCATACCTGGTCCAAGAGGGTGGCCCGTCATTGGTAGTATGGGCCTAATGATTGGCCTAGCCCACCGCAAAATCACCGCCAAAGCCCAAACCTTCAACGCTAACCGCCTCATGGCTTTCAGCCTCGGCGATACGCGCGTGATTGTCACGTGCCACCATGACGTGGCCAAAGAAATCCTTCACTCTTCCAACTTCGCTGACCGACCCATCAAAGAATCCGCTTATAGTTTAATGTTCAACCGGGCTATCGGGTTTGCCCCGTATGGCGTTTATTGGCGGACTTTACGTCGGTTTGCTTCAACCCATATGTTCAGCCCAAAACAAATTAAAGCTTCTGAGGCCCAAAGATGCTCCATAGTGGAATCCATGGCGGCCCACTTTGGAGTCCAACACGGCCCGTTTCAGCCACGAGACGTGCTTAGACGGGCCTCGTTGAGTAACATGATGGGCTCAGTGTTTGGGCGGAAGTGTAGCCCAATTGGTGGCCCAGAAAATAAGGAGAGTGAAGAGTTGAAAAAAATGGTGGGAGAAGGTTATGATTTACTTGGCATGCTAAATTGGGGAGACCATCTTTCTTGGTTATCTGATTTTGACTTACAAAAAATCCGGTTCAGGTGTTCTCAACTTGTTCCTAAAGTGAACCGGTTTGTGGGTCGGGTTATTAATGAGCACCGAGTTAACCCGGTTCGGCCCAACCGTGATTTTGTTGATGTCTTGTTATCACTTCAAGATTCGGATAAACTTTCTGATTCTGACATGATCTCTGTTCTATGGGTGAGTTGATTTTCAATTCTTCGAAAAAAACAAGTTTTTTTTCTTATATGGAGTTGCATGCACTATAAATATAAAAAAAATACGACGGTCACGTGTTAATTAAGTATTGTGAGGGTGGTATTCAAAATATAAGATGACAGAAACGGTAATATAAATGAAATAAGACGACCAAAGGTGCTATTTAAATGGTGGTACTCTAAATGGAAACTATTAATAGTAAAGAATAAAATATAAAATATATAGTATATTATTATGTTTCGTTTTCGAGTCTTTGATTCATTTTTCATCGTGCTTATATGTGTACAAAAATCGTCATGTATCATGCATTCGACATACCTAAATACTATACATAAGTGGTTAAACTTAAAAAGACGTAAGGATGAACATTTTAATGTATTCCCTTTAATCTTCAACCTATTAAAAGATGTTTGAATCAGTCATATAATTGCATACACCAAAAACATTGATGGATAAGTAAAAGCTAGTTTTGATCGAATTACATTAACTTGAAAAAGTACTCCAATAGATGAGGACCTTAATAGTTGGATTTTAATTACTATATTAAGATGCTTTAATAAAATATATGTAGTAAAGTGTTAACATAAACAACTTTGTTGAATGTTGTTGATCATTTTAAGGAATCGTAAATCTTGTTGTAGTGGTAAAAAAATTGAAGTACCTTTACTAGTGTAATAATAAAGCATCAGCTTACATACAAAGTTTGGAAAGTGATTAGCATTTTACAAAAGCAAATTTCTACGTTCCACATGTTCTAAAAAGAGCTAAAGCTAAAAAAAATGGTATCACTTTCAAGGGGGGGCAGATAGGTACTTTCAAATAGTTTTTATTTTATGATTGAAAATGTCATATCATATCGATTAAGATTCTCTAAGATCTTTGATGTTTTCTAACTTTGCAATTTGCATAAACTTAATTTGATGGATTAAAATCTAAAGTATAAATACTATGTCTTCCCTAATTAACAGGAAATGATATTTAGAGGTACGGATACGGTGGCGGTTTTAATCGAGTGGATCTTGGCAAGATTAGTACTTCACCCTGATGTACAATCAAGGGTCCATGATGAGCTAGACAACGTCGTGGGAAGGTCACGTGCGGTCTCTGAGTCAGATATTACATCATTGGTCTATTTGACGGCTGTGATTAAAGAAGTCCTCAGGGTCCATCCTCCGGGCCCACTTCTCTCTTGGGCCCGATTGGCTATAGAGGATACTACAGTTGATGGACATCATGTACCAGCAGGGACTACTGCCATGGTGGATATGTGGGCCATTACAAGAAACCCGAAAGTTTGGCCCGAGCCCAATAAATTTAACCCGGATCGGTTTTTGGGCTCAGGTGCTGAGAATGAGTTCTCGGTTCTCGGGTCTGACTTGAGGCTCGCCCCGTTCGGGTCGGGTAGGCGGGCTTGCCCCGGGAAAGCTTTCGGGCTCGCCACGGTCAGCTTTTGGGTTGCATCTTTGTTGCACGAGTATGAGTGGGTGGTGTCAGGGGCTGATGCCACGGTGGACTTGTCAGAAGTGTTAAAGCTCTCGTGTGAGATGGCTCACCCTCTTACAGTGGAAGTGCAAAGTAGAAGGGCATGCATCAGGGATGTTAATGATCTTAATTAGTAGACATCAATCTGAATATATATGATACATGTTTTTTGTGGAAATTAGTTTTTTGCTTTATATTAATTACCCTTTCTTCCCAAATCTAGATTGACTAAGTGCTTTGCCTTTTGACGTTGGTGTTGATCAAGTGTTTGTACATAAACTACTACAGATCATATCAATCGGAGTGAGTCACGGAGTAAATACAAGTTTTAATTAAGAATGTTTTGTGTATCTTGTAAATATATATTACCATAATCATATATGGATATTAACATAATATATGATGAATTTTATCTATAATCTTAAGTATTTGTATGTGATCAGTTGATCATGTTGCTTGAGGTTCCTTACTTGGATATGAAAATGAAATGTGAGACAAGACAATCTTGCAATAGAAAGTGATGTTAAAACAGTTATCAAACACTATTCATGATAGAATGGTACATGTCGATTTAGAGTTGTATTCGAGTATGATGTTAATAGGTTTCTTTATGCTACACAAATCTCTTATCACCTCAATAACAAAAAAATTGCCTTGCTTTTTTTTTTTTTAAAAAAAGAAAAAGAATCTTACTTCTCTACCTTCAAATTAATCTTGGCCTTGTTGAAAATCTGATATACGAAAAAAGGTATGGGCTACCGACGAAAAAAGAGAGTTAGTTCTATTAAGTCCAAAGAAATTTACATTACATAACCAAGTATAATGAATGGTGTAACTCAATAAGCTTATAAGTTGGTTTTCTCCTCTTTTTCAATGTGGGATAATTTAGATGTGCATCATAACAAGAAGTTTAGTACTTCCCTCACACAGTCACATGGGACCATGTGAGTACTTTAAAATTGAAGCACACTGAAAACATACCTCGTAAAGGTACTTCACAGTGAATATCATCTTAGTTGGTAAAGTCTTATAGGAGTGGTACCTCAAATTTGGGATCGTATCTTGTTATATCACTACACTTTAGTTGCTCATTTATATGAGTTAAATAACTTCTGAAATTTTTAATGTCGTAATCTTCTTATTTTCTCCCATACAACATATCCTACTATCCTAGCATGGCCCTTGCAATAGCAGGGCAATCGCATAATACACCTTACAACACCACAGCACCAACTAGTCAATTACCACTATCGACAAACCCACCCAACGTATTTATCAATTGTGTTTGATAAATAGGTAGCAAATTGTTCAAAATTTTGACATGAAAATGATGTGAATAGTTTGGTCAATTTAAGGCATAGCGAAACGTGAATAGTAGCCCGCGCGAAAACCGACAAGAATTTGCACGCTCAGGCAACGTAATGAAAGAAAAACTTAGCCTATGGGCAATGGCATTGACAGTATATATTAGGAACATATTTCATTTATAGGAAACAATTTACAGTTTTTTCACTAAATATCCTTGATAAATTTTTTTATTCACCAGATACCCCAACTTTTTTTCGAATTCACCATATACCTCTGACTTTCTAAAACTCTAACAAGTGCTAACTCATTACTGTCATTATTAATGGCGTTAATTAACCCTAAAACCCTAATTAACCCTAAAAAACTCTAATTAACCCTAACTAACCCTAAGCCCCCAGCCCACTCCCCACAACCCCAGCCCCACCGGCCCCCAGCCCACCATCCCCCAACAACCCCAGCCCCACCACCCCCTCCCCCCGCAACCGCGCCTCCCCCTCTCCACATCTCTCCCTCTATATCCATCGAAATCCGGCCAAGGTTTCGACCTCGTCTCTGTCAAGTCGTCTTCTCCGATTTGAAATTCCGGCCAAGGTTTCAGAAATTTCGATTTGAATTCATCTCTGGGGGGTGGAGGGGGAGGCGCGTCTGCGGGGAAAGGGGATGCGCGGCTACGGGGGAGGGGGAGGAGGGGGGGCTGCGGCTGCGGGGGAGGGGGAGGCACGGTTGCGGGGGAGGGGGGCTGCGTGGGAGGGGGAGGGTGGGAGCTGTGGGGGAAGGGGGCTGGTGGGGCAGGGATTGTGAGGGGGCTGGGGGTGGGGTGGGGGACTGGTGGGGTTGGGGGTGATGGGTTAGGGAGAGAGAGAGAGTTGGGTTGACTTAGGTTAATTGGGTTGACTTAGGATTTTTTAGGGTTAATTAGGGTTTTTAGGGGTAATTAACGTTAATGACTAACGGAGTTAACCGCCGTTAGTCATTAAGGGCATTTTGATGTATTTTTTAAAAAGTCAGGGGTATATGGTGAATTCGAAAAAAAGTTGGGGTATCTGATAAAAAAAAATTGTCAGAGGTATTTGGTGAAAAAACCGATTATTCATTTGTTGAAAACTATATCTTGGTCATCTGATTTAGTCCTTTTGTTCAAAATTAGTTACAAATTTTATTTATCTAGATTAAATGTTACAAACTTCGATTTTAGTATCACCAATATACGTATAAGAATAATATAGTTATGTTGATTTTCACTAAGTTCATCTCAGTTCCTATATTCAAATATCAAATAATAGATGCATGTCTTCGTAAGAGTTAACCATGTAAATGAAGGATATTTGTGAGAAAATGCCTTCTTTATTACAGTTTTTATAAAAAAAATCTTATAAAATTCTTTTTTTTGTGAAACCTCATATGACATTGATTATCAAAATACACACCTTCTGTTGACCCTCCCTTTTAGCTTATTATTCTCATTCAGAAAATCATATTGATAATATACCTATTATGGCCCTGTTCTTTTGGACTTATTTTCAGCAAAAATAAGTTCAGTTCAGCAAAAATAAGTTCAGTTCAGCAAAAATAAGTAAAAATAAGTTCGGTTCGGAAAAATAAGTAAAAATAAGTTCGGTTCAAAGAAAAATAAGTTCGGTTCGCAAAAAATAAGTAAAAATAAGTTCGGTTCAAAGAAAAATAAGTTCGGTTCAAAGAAAAATAAGTTCGGTTTCGTAAAATAAGTTCAGTTCAGCGAAAATAAGTTCAGTTCAGCAAAAATAAGTTTAGTCTTGTTTAATATTGTAATTATTATTTTTGTTTTCAATATTACTATTACTATTGTTATTATTATTATTAATATTATAATTGAAATAACGATGAATTTGTATTTTTTATTTTTATTTATTATTTATTATTTAGTATTTATTATTTATTAATTATTATTATTATTATTATTTATTATTATTAATTATTATTATTTATTATTTATTATTTATTTTTTATTATTTATTATTTATTATTTATTTTTTATTATTTATTATTTATTATTTATTATTTATTATTTATTATTTATTATTTATTATTTATTATTTATTATTTATTATTTATTATTTATTATTTATTATTTATTATTTATTATTTATTATTTATTATTTATTATTTATTATTTATTATTTATTATTTATTATTTATTATTATTATTCTAATTATTTATTAATATTATTATTATTATTATTATTATTATTGTAATTATTTATTATTATTATAATTTATTATTTTTTTTTTATTATTATTATTATTATTATTATTTTATTATTTTATTATTTATTATTTATCATTTATTATTTATTATTATTATTATTATTATTATTATTATTATTATTTATTAATATTATTTATTATTTATTACCTATTATTTATTTATTTATTTATTTATTATTATTATTATTATTATTATTATTATTATTATTATTATTTATTATTTAATATTTATTATTATTATTATTTATTATTTATTATTTATTATTTATTATTTATTATTTATTATTTATTATTTATTATTTATTATTATTTATTATTATTTATTATTTATTATATATATTTATTATTATTTATTATTTATTATTTATTATTTATTATTTATTATTTATTATTTATTATTTATTATTTATTATCATTATTTTTTATTATTTATTATTATTTTTTATTTATTATTTTTTATTTTTTATTTTTTTTTTTTTTTTATTTTTATTATTATTTTTTATTTATTATTTATGATTTATTATTATTAATATTATTTTTTATGATTTATGATTTATTATTTATTATTATTAATATTATTTATTATTATTATTTATTATTATTTATTATTATTATTATTTATTATTTATTACTATTATTTATTATTATTTATTATTATTATTATTATTTATTATTTATTATTTATTATTATTAATATTATTTATTATTATTATTTATTATTTGTTATTTATAATTATTATTATTTATTATTTTTATTATTATTTATTATTTATTATTTATTATTTATTATTATAAAATAATAAAATAATAATAATAAGTATTGATAATATTATGTTAATACGATTTAGTTCAACAAAAATAAGTTCGGTTCGGCAAAAAAATAAGTTCGGTTCGGCCAAAATAAGTTCGGTTCGGCAAAAAATAAGTTCGGTTCGGCCAAAAAAAATAAGTTCGGTTCAAGAAATATAAGTAAAAATAAGTTCGGTTCAAAGAGAAATAAGTAAAAATAAGTTCGGTTCGAAGAAAAATAAGTTCAGTTCAGCCAAAATAAAATAAGTTCAGTTCAGTTCAGCCAAAATAAGTTCAAAAGAACAGGGCCTATATATACTCCCTGTGTTTCAAATTATAATGCATGTAAACCACTTTTACGCATATTAAGAATTTAGTTAGATTTGCATAGGTAATAAGAATTGATATTAAATATTGTATTGATAATAGAAAATAACCTATAATCTTATCTTGATAGTATAAAGTTGTATTTAATTTTACATTGGTAATGTAAAATGCCTTATATTTTAAAACAAAAACTTTTAATTAAAATGTCTTATAATTTGAAACAGAGGGAGTATTTGATATCAAGGATACGTTCTCTTGAGTTGAGATAAAAAATATTAAATGTCACTTTGCAACATCAATTTTATTTCCCCTACATTTAACCAAATCTAGTTTGATTGGTAACATAAATGCTTAGTACGAACAATTTTTAGTGGGTGATAAGATCTCATAGGGTGAACTACTCATCTCTAACAGACACATAAAAAATAATATTTTTGAATCTCACTATATCTCAAATTACGTCCATTCATAGTATATGGTACACCCAGGAATAATTTTGTAATAAATTCACCAAATAAACAGAATTTAACCCAGTCTAATCACTTATTTCTCTCTTCTTCTTTTTTTGGTGAAAAGGTTTCTCTCGTATTTACTCCTCTTCTTATTAATTCGTTGTTTCTCTTACCTCTAATTTTCTCTCTCCTTCATTGTTTATCTTACTTTCAAATTTCTCTCTCCTTCATTGCTTCTCACCTCCAAATTTCTCTCTTCTCAATTGTTTCTCTCCTCTAAAGTTTTCTTCTACATTGGCTATCTCTCTCCTCCAAATTTGCAACCTTCATTGAACTTAATTAATGGCAAAACATATATTGGAGTTGAGAATTTCATCAACGGCGGAATTCACTAGTGGAAAAACAAGGAAGGGTCATGGTCAAAATTACCCTAAGGGTCGCGTTTTTGGCCAAGCCCCTTTCCATAGCAGCCCTTCAATAAATAAGAAGGGCTGCAGTTTTTAACCGCTGCCCTTCACAACGAAGGGATGCGGTTCAGGCCAAAAACGCAGCCCTTCTAAGCTGGAAGGGCTGCATTTTCGGCTTAAACCGCAAACCCTTTCTCTAAATGAAGGGCTGCGATTTTAACCCTAAACCGCAGCCTTTATTTAAGTGAAGGGGTTTGTTTAGGCTTAAAACCGCACCTTCACATTCAATTTTTTTTAAAAAAAAAAAATAAATTGCACCCCCACCCCCTTGCCCACCCCCCCCCCCCATCACACCCCACCCCCGCCCACCCCAAAGACCCCCCACCCCCGCCCACCCCCGCCACCCCCCATCACACCGCACCCCCTGCCCACCCCCTCGGCCCCAAAGACACCCCCACCCCCCGCCCACCCCAAGACCCCCACCCCCGCCCACCACCCGCCCACCCCAAAGACACCCCACCCCCGCCCACCCCAAGACACCCCACCCCCGCCCACCCCAAGACCCCCACCCCCCGCCCACCCCCCCCTCCCCCTCACCCCCACCCCCGCACTCCCACCCCTAGCCCCCCACCCCAATCCCCCCCCACCCCACACTCGCCACCTCCTCCACCCATTGCCGCCACCACCCCAAGACCCAACCAGCCCCATAGCCCGGCCCAGAACCCACCATGGCGCCCCCCACTCCACCCCCACCCAAAACCTCCCTTCGACACAAAAAAACCCGATCAAATTGCAATAATAATATATGACAAGTTTTTGAACGTAATATAATAATTAATTTTAAATATGTATATATTTAATAATGTAAAAAGTGTACATAGAATTGATACAAACTAGTAGATGTATCATAAGCAATCATCGCAAATGTGGGACGCCAACTTATCCCGAACTTCATGTAATTCGTCTGTGGTGAAGGCCCTCAAACGTGGTGTGTTATTCATATAAACCTTGCAAAACAACCAAGGAATAAACACATAATATAAGAATTCAATCATTTACCGTAGTTAGTAGTTCTAAAAATGACATATACCTTCCCGAAATTCAATCAAAAACAAATGCAAGCCTAAAACTCTACACACTAGTTATATTATACCTTATATTATCATATTGAAAAAGAAAACGGAGTTAAATGAAGCGATAAGTACGAATTGGACACGAAAAGGCAAAAATAGGCCTAAAATGCCCTTTTCGTTCCCAAAATTCAACCTACAACAATTGCAAACCTAAAAATCTACACAATAGTTACATTATGCCTCATATTATCATGTTCAAAATGAATTTGGGGTTAAATGACTCGATAAATACGATTTGGAAGCGTAAAAGGCAAAAATAGGCCTAAAAATGACATTTTCGTTCCCAAATATATGCATGTGCTACTTTGGTTTCTAAACCAATTAATACCTATTACCAATCGATCTAATCTAAACTAACATATACTAATAAGTTACATACCTTTTGAAGATCATCGGCGTTAGTGCACTGATTGACGATATCGAACATGTACCTCAGCACGTAATAGCCACATGCAAGTCCATCTTCTTGTTGCGGACACTAAATGTTCACCAAAGGATGCATCCAATGACATTCATGTTAATTAGATGTGTAGTATGTGGCTAAAAGTGTTTCTATATAAGGACAAATAAATTAGTCATGTTACCTCGACTGATATCCAAACAGGAGCTTTTGGTGCTCGAAGTCCTGTTGCACTAATATGCTTCATCACACTACATCAACAACATTATTATAAGATTAGATGTACTAACTGTTTATATATTTAAAGATGATGAATAATGTGTAAATTAATAAGTGCGCATATATTGAGTTTCGATTAGGCTACCTATTTAACAATGATTTGATTAGTAAGGTCTGTGGTGGTTGTCGACGCAAAGAATCAAAGTGGTAGACTTCGTTACCTGACAAACATATCGCAAGCAATGTCCAATGAGGCCTACAACAAGAAAATATAGTTATTATTAATCGTAGAACAATTAATAGGTCAATTTAAGTATCGAATAATAAAAGTAAAGCGAGTTTAACAAGCATACTTTTCAATATAAGGAACAAGAATGATCAGATGATATCCAAAACGAGATGATGCTTTGAAACTCATGTCGAGATACTCTTTCACTTCGGCTTTGTTTTGTAAGCAATTGTCATCTCGTATTATGTTTGGACATAACCAACCAAACATTGCACTAGATGTTGCAAGCAATTCATTGTATAATAACCTGAGAAATGATATTGATTAAAAGTAAACCAACAATTAATTATTATGGAATTGAAAACTACTTAAGGCATATGTATATGTATATTTAATTTATATACTTATGTATTACCTCATGAATGTTTGTATCATGGAAACATTCAACTCTACCCCACATAAGAATTCTTTAATATCAACCTTAGAAATGAATGTCGATGAGTCCTCAAGGTAGTGGAATTGTTGCTCCCCCAAAGCAACCTCAATTGCACTTTCATCGGGTAAATCGCTAGCGCACTCATGTAACCAAAGGCATGGAATAGTAAGGCTCCGCACCACCTCTGGATCGATAATAATTAAGTGGATTTTTTGTCTTAGAAACATTTCCCTTCACCACATTTCGTTCACCTTCATCACGTAAACTTGCTTTCTTATAAGGTGAACATGCCTTCTTTCCCTTCCTGGCATGTGAGTCGGCCTTCCCCCAAACCTAGTATTTAGTTAAAAGTAAAGATATTACTAACTATCATAGGAACTATAAAAGAAAATACGCATATATATATATGAATGTTAATCATTGTACCTCATCTGAAAACAGCACCAATGCACGCGGCCACAGAACATAACTGCCAAGGGCATAACTGTAGACCAACTTCTGGCTTCGGCAGCGGAAGAGATAATTCTTCGAAACCTGACCCAATTTCATTGAGGGTGACCACATAGTGATTATGATCCACTAACTGGTTATGCAATCGTACTCGGTCACTAGGGGGTTGTGCATGCCCATGAGCTACGAGGATGAAACTATCATAACCATCTCCTCCAGCTAATAGTTCACATGGTGTCTCTTCCTGTAAAAAAAACTATATTTATAGTTAGTCTATGAAACAACATATATATAGTAAGAATTTCATGCATTTAAGAACAATAGTTGTTTAACAAAGTAAAGGGATTAAGTGATTACCTTCAACTCGGGTCCTACAGGTGGATCAGGCTGGCTAGGTGTAGTATCACTACCCTTCTTGAATGCAGCAAAAGTCGGTAAACCCATTTGCTCCAAAATGGCGTTGAAGTTATGGGTCATCTCCTCCCTTAGCTCCTCCCGAATTGCAGCTTTCATAGCCTCCACATCTACTGACGCTGCCGAATTCACACTACTTACACTTGATTTTGTCGCTGTAGTGTATTGATCACCATATACCTTTCTCAAACCGAGGCGGACACCTCCTACGCCCCTCACGCGTCCACTGTGGTCCGGTCCTAAAGTTTCGTGCAATGCATCAATGTGTCCTTTAGGAGTGAACTCACCAGTTGCCTCTTTTTCCTTCAAGCCAATCTACATAAGTATAAGAGAGAAATGCTCGTGAGCGCAAAAGTTATATTATATATACCTTATATAACCATATAATTCGTACTTACAATGGCGTTGGCTATCTCGTTGTGTTCCGGATCGGGCAAGACTCTTTTTTCCCTTTGCATCAACCCCATGCATCGAACACCACCAATCGAGGACTCTATCCGGTTGCCGAGGCCGTGCAACCGTCGTTGTTGAGCCGGTCCCGTTGCCGTTGTCGACCCTATTGTGGGGTAATGGCTGAACATCCACTTCTCTCTCGCCTCATTGTACGAATGAGCACCCAAATGATGATAATACTTCCTAGCTTTTGCACTCGCGCTACTTTTCTCACGACTTGCCTAAAATACACAATTATAAACAAAGGTTAGCTACGGTGCTATACAATAATACTGGATCTAAGTGTATTAAATCTTAATAAAATATTCTTACAATAGCTTGTGGGGTTGTTTTCTTGGCAACAAATGCTTCCCACTCTTCAGGTTTGATAGTTTTCCATATTTGAAATGGTAATTTGGATGGTGCAGATGATGTTTCCGGTGAAGCCTCAGGATCGGCTTGTGTTTCTCCACCGTAGATGTTCTTCTTCTTTGTACCTACTACTTTCCTCCACTTAGTGATCCACCCAGACACTAACTTAGCCTTGAAATCTCTGAATCTCTGGGCAACCACGGATAGAAATACATTCTTCTTGGCTTCATCATCTTCGATATTGAATTGATTCTACAAAAAACGCAGTTCACAAATTAGTTTTCGCAAATGTTGTAATTTATATGCTATAAGTAATATTACACATATATTTAACTAAATAATTAAGAAACTAAACGTTATTGTACTTGAAGCTTACCATGGTATCTTCCCATAGACACCGCTTCAATCCCTCGGGCACCTCTTTCCATGAGTGCAAAATGGAGAGTTTATGCATGCAAATGCCAACTTGCATGCCATACTTTTGACGCCACTTTCCACAAGGTTGACCCATGTTATCGTACTCCAAAGTCATATTTGTGTGTTTCCCTAGTGATTTTGTAGGTCCCCTTCCTTTTCTCTTTTTCGTCGCCAATGACTTCCTAGGCATTTGTGCATTTATCTCTTCACGGCGAAATCGAGACAATTTACCCCGTTCCTTTCTCGCATCGAAAGACTCAGCAGATGATGTTTCCGGTGAAGCCTCAGGATCGGCTTGTGTTTCTCCACCGTAGATGTTCTTCTTCTTTGTACCTACTACTTTCCTCCACTTAGTGATCCACCCAGACACTAACTTAGCCTTGAAATCTCTGAATCTCTGGGCAACCGCGGATAGAAATACATTCTTCTTGGCTTCATCATCTTCGATATTGAATTGATTCTACAAAAAACGCAGTTCACAAATTAGTTTTCGCAAATGTTGTAATTTATATGCTATAAGTAATATTACACATATATTTAACTAAATAATTAAGAAACTAAACGTTATTGTACTTGAAGCTTACCATGGTATCTTCCCATAGACACCGCTTCAATCCCTCGGGCACCTCTTTCCATGAGTGCAAAATGGAGAGTTTATGCATGCAAATGCCAACTTGCATGCCATACTTTTGACGCCACTTTCCACAAGGTTGACCCATGTTATCGTACTCCAAAGTCATATTTGTGTGTTTCCCTAGTGACTTTGTAGGTCCCCTTCCTTTTCTCTTTTTCGTCGCCAATGACTTCCTAGGCATTTGTGCATTTATCTCTTCACGGCGAAATCAAGACAATTTACCCCGTTCCTTTCTCGCATCGAAAGACTCATCCTCGGTAGTGTGTTCAGCACCACTTATGCTGTTATCCGTATGCACATCCGCCATCTCCCTGAAATTGTACAAATATATGCATTAATATAATAAAAAATTAAAATTAACATTGCCACTAAGGGGGTGGGGTGTGGGGGGGGGGTTCCGTGTGCAAGGGGCGGAGTGGGGGAGGGGGGGCAGCAGGGGAGGGGTGTGCGGGGGAGGAGGGGCGGCAGGGGGGAGGGGTTCTGTGCAAGGGGGCGGCAGTGGGGGGGGAGGGGGGCGGAGGGAGGGGTGTGCAGGGAAGGGGGCAGCAGGGGAGGGGTGTGCGGTTGAGGGGAGGGAGGGGGCAGCGGGGGGGAGGGGAAGCGGGGAGGGGAGGGGCGGGGTGGGGGAGGGGCGCGGGGGGGAGGGGGGGGCGGGGGGGGAGGGGGGGAGGGGGGAGGGGAGGGGAGGGGAGGGGGGGGGGAGGGGGGGAGGGGCGGGGGGGGGGAGGGGAGGGGGCGGGGGGGAGGGGAGGGGTGGGGGGGAGGGGGGGGCGGGGTGGGGGGGGGGGTGCGGTGAGGGGGGCATGTGCGGGTGCCTTGGAGCCCTCCCAAGCCCCCCGCACAGCCCCCCCTCCACCGCACGGCCCCTCCCCCCTCCCCCCACCGCTGCCCCCTCCCCCCCCCCGCACACCCCTCCCCTCCCCCCACTGCTCTGCTGCCCTCCCCTCCCCTCCCCTCCCACCGCCGCCACCCTCCCCTCCCCACACACACGACCCTCCCCCCACCGCCGCCGCCCCCCCCCGCACACCCCTCCCCCCCACCGCCGACCTCCCCCCCCCACCGCGACCTCCCCCATGCACACCCCTCCCCTTGCACACAGTTACATACTAATAAGTTAGGAGTTAGATCAACAAAAATAAAATAAAATGACTCGATAAGTACGAATTGGACGCGAAAAGGCAAAATTTGGCCTAAAATGACCTTTTCGTTCCCGAAATGCAACAAACAACAAATGCAAGCCTAAAACTCTACACAATAGTTACATTATACCTCATATAATCATGTTCAAAAAGAATTTGGGGTTAAATGACTCGGTAAGTACGATTTGGAAGCAAAAAGGCTAAAATAGGCCTAAAATGCCCTTTTCGTTCCCAAAATTCAACCTACAACAATTGCAAACCTAAAAATCTACACAATAGTTACATTATACCTCATATAATCATGTTCAAAAAGAATTTAGGGTTAAATGACTCGATAAGTACGATTTGGAAGCGAAAAGGCAAAATTAGGCCTAAAATGACCTTTTCGTTCCCGAAATGCAACAAACAACAAATGCAAGCCTAAAAATCTACACAATAGTTACATTATACCTCATATAATCATGTTCAAAAATAATTTGGGGTTAAATGACTCGGTAAGTACGATTTGGAAGCGAAAAGGCTAAAATAGGCCTAAAATGCCCTTTTCGTTCCCAAAATTCAACCTACAACAATTGTAAATCTAAAAATCTACACAATAGTTACATTATACCTTATATAATTATGTTCAAAAAGAATTTGGGGTTAAATGGCTCGATAAGTACGATTTGGAAGCGAAAAGGCAAAATTAGGCCTAAAATGACCTTTTCGTTCCCGAAATGCAACCAACAACAAATGCAAGCCTAAAACTCTACACAATAGTTACATTATACCTCATATAATCATGTTCAAAAAGAATTTGGGGTTAAATGACTCGATAAGTATGATTTGGAAGCGAAAAGGCTAAAATAGGCCTAAAATGCCCTTTTCGTTCCCAAAATTTAACCTACAACAATTGCAAACCTAAAAATCTACACAATAGTTACATTATACCTCATATAATCATGTTCAAAAAGAATTTGGGGTTAAATGACTCGGTAAGTACGATTTGGAAGCGAAAAGACTAAAATAGGCCTAAAATGACCCGAGAATTGAATCAGGTCACATGGCAATGGAATGCCCATCAGCTGGTAGCGGCGGAGTTGAAACTGTTATAAATGTGGAGAGCACCAGATGGGCTTTCGATTGCCATGTGACCTGACTCTCCACATTTACAACAGCCCCACCACCACCGCCACTACTGCCCCCCACTGCAATCCCTCATTGCCATGTAGGCGTAAAATGACCTTTAATTTTCGTTTCCGAAATTCAACCAGGAACAAATGCAAGCCTAAAACTCTACACAATAGTTACATTATACCTCATATAATCATGTTCACAAAGAATTTGGGGTTAAATGACTCGATAAGTACGATTTGGAAGCGAAAAGGCTAAATTAGGCCTAAAATGACCCGAGAATCAGGTCACATGGCAATGGAATGCCCATCAGCTGGTAGCGGCGGAGATAGTGAGAAGTGTTACAAATGTGGAGAGCATTCCATTGCCATGTGACCTCACTCTCCACATTTGTAACACAGTCTCACCACCACCGCCACTACTGCCCCCCCACTGCACTCCCTCATTGCCATGTAGGCGTAAAATGACCTTTGATTTTCGTTTCCGAAATTCAACCAAGAACAGATGGAAGCCTAAAAATCTACTCAATAGCTACATTATACCTAAGCCCTCCCCCATCCCCTGCCCAGCACCCCCACCCCCGATAAGTACGATTTGGAAGCGAAAAGGCAAAACTAGGTCTAACATGACCTTTTCGTTCCCGAAATGCAACCAACAACAAATGCAAGCCTAAAACTCTACACAATAGTTACATTATACCTCATATAATCATGTTCACAAAGAATTTGGGGTTAAATGACTCGATAAGTACGATTCGGAAGCGAAAAGGCTAAAATAAGGCTAAAATAAGCCTAAAATGACCCGAGAATCAGGTCACATGGCAATGGAATGCCCATCAGCTGGTAGCGGCGGAGATAGTGAGAAGTGTTACAAATGTGGAGAGCATTCCATTGCCATGTGACCTCACTCTCCACATTTGTAACACAGTCCCACCACCACCGCCACTACTGCCCCCACTGCACTCCCTCATTGCCATGTAGGCGTAAAATGACCTTTAATTTTCGTTTCCGAAGCCTAAAAATCTACATAGTTACATTATAAAACAAAAAAGAAAATGAAAGATAGTAGTGATACCAAACATGTGTTACAACTTACAACAATGCGTTCACATATTATCACTAGTAATTTGATTATAGAGGTTGTAGCTTATCTTTATAGAAAGTTGAACTACTAGCTAGTAGCTTACAATCATCGAAGATCAACATGCCTCAAATTAGAGAAAAAGAACAAATAGGAAGTAAGCATTGTTGAATATTAGTCCATAGCTCCATGTCAATTCATTGTTCGGTCATCATTCACAATGTGGCTCCAAATTCGTGCGTGCATCAACAAACACAGGGTACAATCACATTTTACCCCCCGTCGCCCCACCCCCACCCGCCGTCGCCCTCCCCATCCGCAACCGGCCCCCCTCCCCACCCCTATCCATCCTCCTCCAGCCCTCCCCCACCCCCCGTCCAAGATCCCCCCCCTCCCCCACCTCATGCCCAGCCTCCCCAGCCCTCCCCCACCCCCTTTCCAAAGATCCCCCCGCCCTCCCCCACCCCATGCCCAGCCTCCCCAGCCCATCCCCCACCCCCTTCCAAGCATCCCCTCGCCCTACCCACCCTCCACAAGCCCTCCCCCACCCCCTACAATCACATTTTACAACACAAAATAGAAGAGAAATTAAATAAAGCAAAGAGGAGAGAGAGAGTGAGAGGGGAATTACCGACAATGCAGTAGTGGTGGTGGTGGTGGCGTCAAGGTGCGCTGAGAGAAGAGAAGAAGAAGGAGCTCAGGCAACGTTAATAGGCAACGTCAATGAGTGTGCACCGGCGATGGGACGGCGCTCCGGCGATGTGTCGGTGCTCCGGTGATGGCCGTTAGGGCAGTGCGAGTGAGTGTGAGGGAGAGGAGTGAGTGTGCGAGTGAGTGTGAGGGAGAGGGGTGAGTGTGCGAGGGAAATTTACGAGTGAGTGTCTACTGTGTGTTGCGCGCAAAACTATAGGTTGAATTGGGCGGGATAGGAAGGGCTGCGCTTATCCTAGAAAACGCAGCCCTTCGTGTATGAAGGGCTGCGGTTTCTAGGCTAACCGCAGCCCTTCAATTAAAGGGCTGCGGTTAGCCTTAAAACCGCAGCCCTTCATACAGTTTGAAGGGCTGCGTTTTCTAGGTAACCGCAACCCTTCACTAAAAGGGCTGCGGTTTTCAAGGAAACCGCAGCCCTTCATACACGAAGGGTTGCGTTTTTCAAAAAACGCAGTCCTTCCAGCGCAGCCCTTCCTTTTTTTTCCCCTAGTGATTAATTTTAGATTTAAAAATCACAACTAGAGTTTCCAAAAAAAATTCGATGGCAGAATTAATGATCGATAATGAAAAATATGATTTAAGAATCAACACTAGTTTTAGATTTTTCCTACCTCCATTGTTTCTCTTACCTGAAAATTTATCACCCCTCCATTGTCTCTCTCCTCCAAAAATTTTCTCTCCTTCGTTTCTCTCTCATCATGGCCAATTAAACTCATGGATTAAATATGATTTGAGAATGTTGGGCTTCATTAATGGCAAAACCAAATATTGAAGATTCGGTGTTCAACAATGGTGGACTGAATTTCACATTTGAAATCAATATGGCAGTTTCAAAATGAGCAAACACTTGTGCTCATTTGAGACATTGAGCGAAAAAGCTTGCTCATTTGAGCAAAAGTGTTATCTTATTTAGGCAAAAGTGTTTCCTCATTTTCTCAAATGAGTAGAAGTGTTTGCTCATTTGAGAAAGTTTGTTCATTTTGGCGAATGAGGAGAAGTGATTAGAAATGAGTAGAATTTTGCTCATATGAAGAATATCAAATTAAATGAGCAATAAGCAAAAAATAGTCAATAACTTTTATAATAGATGGATATTCTATATTTTAAATTTTGGATTTACCTGACTTTTTCCTATTTCTTCCAAATTTGGCGTGTTAGTTAGAAGCATAATATTTTGCAATAATCACTTAACCTAGATTTTTCGTTAGTAACAATTATAGATATTCCATATTTTGAAATGCATTGGAATCAATTCGACAATATCTTACATATTAAATAGTTAAAAAAAATTCCAATTAATGATATGTAGTATATAAAAAAACCACAAGTTGAAATGTTGCAAATAAAAAACGAATGACATTGTTATGGCCTTATGGGCATATTCTTGAGAAGGAGATCTATCTGGTGCGTGTTTGAGACATAATCTATTAAGGGTGCGTTATCTTCACCATGAAAAATTAAGTTTCAGGTCCAATCAGTTCAGTTCAGATTAGTTTCAATCAGGTCCATTCAGGTCCAATAAGGTTCAATAAGTTCCAATCAGGTCCAATAAGTTCCAATAAGGTCCAAATAGTCAATGATCAATAAATTAAAATTGAAATTGAAAATTAAAGTACCACTATGATTATATAGTACTATATTTGTATTATTGTCTATTATTTTATTTTTCATATTACTATTAGCTGATTATGTTATTATTAATTTTTTTTAATTAAAGTACCACTATGATTACATAGTATTATATTTGTATTATTATCTATTATTTTATTATTCATATTACTATTAGTTGATTATGTTAATTTTTTTTTTAAATTAAAGTACCACTATGATTATATAGTATTATATTTGCACTATTATCTATTATTTTATTATTCATATTACTACTAGCTAATTACGTTATTATTAAATTTTTTAATTAATGTACCACTATTATTATATAGTACTATATTTGCATTCTTATCTATTATTTTATAATACATATTACTATTAGTTGATTTGTTTCCTTTACGAGCTCTAAATGCTTATTTAAATAGTAGTATTTATATGTTAAAATGTTAATCATAAGAGATAATTAATAATTACTATTTTTTTCGAAGGATAAATTTTAATAATTATATGTCATAATAAATTTTGAGGGATAGTATTTATGTTAGGGGTAATATTTATGTTATTACTCATCAATTTTTTTGTTAAATAAGGTCAAATAAGTTCCAATCAGGTCCAATAAGGTCTAATAAGTTTCAATCAGGTCCAATCAGGTCTAATAAGTTCCAATCAGGTCCAATAAGTTCCAATCAGGTTCAATCAGGTACAATAAGTTGAATCAGATCCAATCAGGTCCAATAAGTTCCAATCAGGTTCAATCAGGTACAATAAGTTGAATCAGATCCAATCAGGTCTAATAAGTTTAGTTCAATTCTGTTCAGATAAGTTCAGTTCAGTTTAGGGTTTTTTAGGTGAAGAGAACGCACCGATTTTGTCTCAAACACGCACCGGATAAATCTCCTTCTCAGGAATATGCCCATAAGGCCATAACAATGTCAGTTCAGATAAGTTCAGTTCAGTACGATTCAGATAAATATTCATAACAAGTAAAATATTTTCACTAATTGTCATCCAATTTTAAAACGGGCTTTGTTTATTGGGCTTTTTGCTACTAATATGGTAGAAATCCAACAGAGTTTTCTTTGGGGGTCAAGGGTGCGGTTCAAAGCTAACGTACCAGCATAATAAAGACACCCAACTAGGGATGGCAACGGGTCGGATCTGGACCGGGTCCAGGTGGACCCGGATCCAGATCCGTTTTCATACGCCGGATCCAGCGGGCCTGAGAATGTTAGATCCGGATCCAGATCCGACGGATCCTACGGATCCGGATCCAAAACGGGTCCGAAACGGATCTGGCATAATTTGTATTATTTTACCTACTTTTCATATAAAAAATAATCCCAATTCAAAAAAAAATCAACAATCAATAATTTTACTTTAAATTTGCAGCTAATTCAACAAGCTTACAAGAATTTGAAACTCTAAAAATGAATTAGATCTAAAAACTTACACAAATTAAAATTAAAGAAACAACTTTGCAAATTCCCAAATTCGTAGTAGAATCAGATCTCACGGCTAGTGGTGCCTCTGATAGTGGATGGTGGTGCCGCTGGTGGTCGCCCGAGCGAAGAGAGAGGGGGGGGAGAGAGAACCGCTGGGCGGTGGAGGTCGTGTGTCGCAGGTTGCGACTTGCCAAACGCTGAAACTCGTCGTCGCCGCGGAGATGCTTGAAGAGAGGACCACCAACTTCGAACGAAAACCCGAGTTACTTCGAACAAAAAAAAGGGGGACCACCACACGTCGTCGCCGCCCGAGTAACTTCGAACACGTCGTCGCTGCCTGAGATGCTTGAAGAAAATCAGCATTAAATACAACCGAAAACACAAAAATCCAAATAATTCAATTGATTCCTACATCTGCAAACAAAATAACAGTCTCAAGCTAAAATTCGTTGCATAATGAAGAACGATTATTGTAATTCAAAGTAAGATTTTTTGGAGATCCTAAAGAAGATCCAACCCTAAGATCAACAAAATCAATCAAACAAACAACAAAAAACACAAGAATCAGAGTAACTTAAATCAATTGCAAAAGAAACTCAAGCGATTGCAAGACTACAACAATTTCAAACCCTAGATCCACGAAAATCATAAAAAAGGCAAAATCAGGTAAAAACATGAAATCAAAAGAGGAGAGAGAAAATACCGCAGCGGCGAGGTAATCCACAACGGCGGCAAGGTAAACCGGAGCTACGGCACCGATATGTTCAGCAGTAGTGGTCACGGGACAAAAAACGAAAGAAGGAGGAGGAGAGTGCGGGTGAGAAACAGACATCAGCGATCAGGGGAGATTACAACAGCAGCGGCGAGCAGATAGAAGCTTGCGAGAGAGAAGAAGAGTGAAAGTCAGCTGAGAGAGATGGAGTGTTAGGGTTTAGGGATTGAAGGGGAGTGACGTGAAAAAAGAAAGAAATGAAGGTCAGGAGGCTTTTAGAACAATAGAAGTGGAGAGGAGGCCCAGCCCAACTTTGTTTTTCAAAAAAAAAAAGGATTCGCGGATCCGGCCTGACTGACAGATCCGGGACCGGGCCCGTGATCTCGAACAATGGACCCGGATCCGACCCGGATCCAACGGGTCCAAAAAATTAGGATCCAGACCCAGAAAAACGGATCCGGGTCCGCGGATCCGGACCGGGTCCAGGATCCATTGCCATCCCTACACCCAACTTTTTTCCCCAAACCCGAGTCCTGATGTCAAAAAAAAAAACTTATAGACAAGTTGGTGGGGTTTTGGTGTTGCTTCAGATTACCAAGATTTTTAGGAGGGTTTGCAAAAACGTACACTAATAATTCTGAAAGGTCTCCTCCTTTTTATTTGGGCCAATGTAATTATTCAGATTGATTTGGATTATATACATTGGATATTTGCATTTGTTGATAACCTTTAAATCTTCGGTGCCCGTCTTTTCTGCGATTTTTTGGTGTGATGTTAAATTATTAGGTATGTTCCTCTAGCGGATTCTATTTTATGTTTTTTAGTTTTGGGTGTTAATTATAGGTTTTAGGATTGATAATTTAAGGTTGTAGAATTCGCGATCAATACGATATAGTTCAGTTCAGTTTGTTTCCTCTCACAGTTTCAGTTCAGTTCAGTTCATTTCGGTTCATTTCAGTCCAAAAGAACATAGCCTTAATTTTTATTATTGGTCCAACCAAGTAGTAAAGATTTAAGTTTTAAATTTTAGTCTATTGCATCAATGTAGATACTCCACTAGTTCTTAATCTAGTCTCATGAGATATTATACTTCATCTGTTCTGTTTTAAATGAAACGTATGGACTTGGCACGAAGATGTAGGAGGGGAGAGAGATAGAGAGAAAGAAAAAGAGGGACATATGTGATGAAGAGAAAGATAGAGAGAAATAATTACCAAATATAGTAACGTTTCATTTATTATGAAACGGCCTAAAATAGTAAGTGTTTCATTTATTTTAAAACGGAAGGAGTACAATGTATGTCTATAAGCCCCACTTCAGTAATGTGGAATAGTTGTGTGATTACGTCCTGCCTGTTGGTAGGTCATAGGTAATGGAAATGTCCTGTTGAGGTGTTTTTTCCCTCTCACTTCACACAAAAAACGGTAATGGAAATGTTTTTGGTAGTATAAGTCCCACGTTGATGTCCATGATAATGATTTGTTCACCCCCAAAAACATTTCTTGTCTTTACAAAATGATAATAAGCATTACTACCGTTAAATGCAAATCTATGAAAAAAAATTATATGTTTGAGGTAGGACCGTCATATAGACCATATAAAACAACCTACTGCATAAGGCCCCTTATCTTAGATGGGCCAAAATATGAAATTCATAATTTGTATCACATTTGTAATCTCGACAAATTTAGTTGCTTTATTTTGTAAAATTCATTTTTAAAAGAACTATTTCATGGAATATGTTTTTCTATATAAGATTTGTGCATAACTTCTATTTGTTTAGGAACTGAAATTTTACAATTAGTACAGGTACTTTGCAATGTTTGAGACAAGTATCCGAAGATGAAATACCTATTATTATGGACACTAACTTGAGGCTTTTCTTACAAGAGTACTCAAAATTATATATATTACTTTACCATAAATTATTTATTATTGTCTATCAAACAAATATAAAGAGGAATTGATAATCTAAGTAATCGGACAAAACACATACATTATTATTATTATTATTATTATTATTATTATTATTATTATTATTATTATTATTATTATTATTATTATTATTATTATTATTATTATTATTATTATTATTATTATTATTATTATTATTATTATTATTATTATGTGCCTAAGGGGTTATGACTTATGAATAGCTTGGATTTGAGTCCGTGGAACATAAAAACATATAACTCTGCAGAAATGATATCTACTGCCGTGTATAGTTTTTTTGGTCCATTGTCAAATAGTTGCCATGTTTGATTTTCACAGTTTACCCTATCACAAATTCTTAAAAACGACGGTCTCACGTTAGTCTTAACGTGAGACCTGCCTTAGTCCAAGAGATATATGTTTTTCAAACACGGACCACATCTCCAAATTCCCACGATAATATTTTTGGCGAATTAGTTAATATTTTTGGCAAATTAGTTAAGTATTTTAGCACAATAGTTTAGAGCTGGTAATCTATATGTAGACTTACATCATTTTTTAGTTAACATATCCAGTACATTAGTTAGTGTTGTTTTATAATTAGTTAAGATCTATTGAGCATTATCTAGTTTCCAATATAAACGAAGAAATAACTTTTTTATAAATCTAAAATGTCAAATATAAAAGACAACCTGAAAAAAGAACTTAAAACAACCTAGCACTTGGAGTAATTCTACCAATTTGAGTTTCGTTTTTGAAATTTGTTTTTTTGTCTTCTCAAATTGACTTTTCTTCGTTGCACTTCTTCCTTTTGTTTTTGCACGATTCGGGTCTAAAATACCAATGTAGTTGTACTTGATAAGCATTGTTCCTCTACAATTGGTTTCGTAGTTAAGACTTTGTTTATACTTGCAACAGTATTTCGTAGACTTCTTAAAGTACCTTTCTTGCATCTTCATTATCTTGACTTTTGATAATGAGATTGTAGAACTTTCTTGTGGTTTCATATTGCCATGGGGTTACGTTGTTTGTAACTGCTCCAGAGATTTCTCTATCCATTTTTCTTTTCCACACTTCACTCTTTGCAAATCTAGTTCACCTTTTGCACATGTACCTATGTGAGTATGTGGTATTGTTGTGATTGAATGCATGTGCATGATTCTCAAGGCATGAAGACATAACAATCATGGCATCCTAACTTTTACATCATGTTATTTAACTATTATGAATAAATTAATAACTAATAACATATAGGTATTAGTTATGTTTTTCATATAAAAAGTTAAACTTTCAAATGCAAAAGTTAAGTTTTCAATACCAAAAGTGATCTAGCCTGTTTCTTCAAAGTTTTTACAAGTGCAAGTTATCGTCTTATCATGGGCAGTATATATATATATTACCTTTTGTGATGAATTTGCATTGTGTCAAACACTTCTTTCACTTTAAACATGATAGACATATTGTCAGAAACAACAACAAAGTAAGTGTTCGTGGACCTTGCCATTGCAAACTAGCTCGTACTCAAATAGTTTACTTACATTCAAATTAAACAACGAATTCAAGTTGTAGGCAGAGAATGGAGGAGGAAAACAATAATGTAGGTTTTAGGGCGTCATGGATTAGAGAAGAAAGAGAGAATGATTTTATATTTTATGCGTGATAGTGAAATTAGGGCCAATAAAATGCGTTATAATCTGATTTCTATGATATAACTAATATACTCCAGCGCAGAACTAATATATTCCAGCGCTTAGCTAATTCATCCAGAAGCAATTTAAGGTTAGCATGACTAATAGGTCCAAGCGATTAACTAATTTCACTGTTGGTTTGATACACGCGTATGATGTCAGCATGACATCAACAGGTCTTACGTTAATATTAACGTGAAACCGTCTCTTAAAAAACAGACTCTTCTACTATATATTATGATTTATAATATATGATTATTTATATATTAGTACATTAGTGAACTTATACTATAAGATGAATATGATAAAAAATAGTACATTCAATATAACTACAAATTTTCAATTTTTAGAGTCAAGATTTTCAAAATTATATCATATAATTAAGCTACATAATGGACTTAATAATAGTCATACTTGATAAAATATATACTCAGAATATTCTCATCCTAGAAATAATATCTTAACGTATCGTGTTAGGTACACATCTTATTAGTTTCATAATATAATTTGGACTATCATTAGTCCTATAAAATTGATCAATGGAATACAATCGAATGGAGAGTCTAAATAATCTAGGAAAAAAAATTCTCATGTGGGTTAGAAAATCAAACCAACCGACGGAATTCACAAATATTACTCAAAAACACTATCTTTTATTTTAAAAAATTTCATCTTAAAGATAAAAACATAATTAAGAATAACGTTAACGAACGGACTATGAGTTATAACTAGTTATTAGGCCCGGGCTACGCCCCGGGTAAGGAAAATTTTCATTTATTAATATTATACTTTAAGATGATAACACTAAATGTTATTTGGTCTAGTGGTTAAAACTTTAGTATATGTTCTTGAGGTCCCGGGATCAAATCCTATGCTATGTAATTTCTAATTTTTTTTATTGTTGTGGATTACATGGAGTAAAACTCCCTTAGGGAGAGCGCCACGTGGCACCGTTCTTTGTTTAGGCACGCCTTTTAATATATTAGTATAGATACCTTGAAATTTACATTATTTAGAATTGACACTCAAACTATTTTTTAAATAACCTAATAAATTACGTAGGATATTAAATTATTTAAGAACGGAGGATGTATATTTTCGTTCCCTAGCGGAGTTCTTGACATTTTTATCCAACTTCTTTTCACTTATCATCCCTACATATTTCTCCTTGTAGATATGAAAGATGTTGTCAATATTGTCAGTGCTTTTACTAAAGATGTTGTGCTTTTAAAATTCTTGCAAGTGAAGGATACAACTTTTGATCTAGTTCCAATAAATTAATCTCCATTATCTCTCACTAACCTTAATATATTGGTGCTTTGAATCTTTAGAAAAAGGAAAAGTTGTTCATTTGCAAGTATATAGATGATGATGATCCTGCCTTCAGCTTCCGTCATTTCCCATCAAATCACCACATCTCCAGCGAAAATAGAAGATGGGCATATGCAAACCAGACTTAAGTAACATCATAATTCATAATCCATTAATTGTCATGCATGCACATGATCCATTTTTTTTCATGCATCTATTATAAGGGTCCACAATAACACATCGCATCAGACTATCAGCCCATACACAATTCTTAGGATCCTTTGAAGTGGCAGAAAAGCATGGGATACATAGTATGCCTTCTTTATGTTTCATTTTGACATTTTTGGAACTGTACTATGAATTGTATGATCACAAAATCTACTACTTAAACTAATCAAACCTTTAGTCTATTGTTGTCTTGTATAGATTATCATATGCAGTCAATGTGTTAACTGCAAATAGTAAAAAAGTCAAAATGTTGCAATTTAAAAAGAACGGAGAAAGTAGTATAAATCAAGTCATGTCTTTAATTATGAGATGAAGTAGCTGATTTTGTGTGTATGATATACAAGTATCATATCATGTCCAAATTGATTTGGACTATTATACTTTATATTACTTATGAAAATTGATCCATAAATCTGCGTTAAATTACACTTTCAGCTTAAGTCATTTTCTAACAAATGTCCACATTTCTTCTTGTTTTTCCCCTTTCTGAAGAGATCACAGACAACGCAGCATACATACAGAAGCTTCTGAAAAATAAATTTTATCGAAGTGAATTTTACCTTGTTACTTTAGACTTGTTTGTGATTGAATTTAAGGTTTATATAGTAGACGTCATAGAGCTATAATAAACCAATAACAATTAGTGATCCTTCAGCCCACTAATAATGAATTAAATATTATAAAGTAATTTTGTAATAGAAAAAAAGGGAAAAAGTTGAATCTGGTAATTTAATCACAACAAAGATATGTCTCATATGCAATATTCGTTACTCAAAAAACCAATATAACACAAGTTTGGTTTTAAAGGACACAACTACAGTACTTAAGGACATTATCTTACAAACATGGGATACTATTATTATTCACTCTATATAATTAATTATTAGTTATTCGTTGAAAAATAATGGTACTGGGTTGCATGTCACGCGGACACTAATTCATTCGTCTGAGACACAAACACCAAAACCGTGACACTATTCTAGAAAACAAAGACAATGTTATTTGAAATAAAGACAGTTGGACTTAGAACACTAGTACTAGTATTAGATAAGCGGACACAAATTCATTCATCTAAGACACAAGCACCTAAACTGTGTCACTATTCTATAAAACAACGACAATGTTATCTGAAATGAAGTCAAATTGGACTTAGGACACTAGTTCTAGATACACGGACACGAATTCATTCATCCAAGCACCAAAATAGTGACACTATTATTCTAGAAAACAAAGATAATGTTATCTAGAATGAAGACAAATTGGACTTAGGACACCAGTACTAGTACTAGATACGTTTTTTCTCCTGTAGGGTTCCTTTTATATTCAGTAACAAAAGTTACTTTTTCGATAAGCTTTTGCCTCAAAAGTTGTTTGTATTAACCTTTTTGCCACAATTAGTGGTCTGCATGCCCAAAAATTGTTAAGTGGGCTATATAGTTTCTCAGACGTCATAAGACTAGTAATAAATTGTTTTTCACTATCATTTCAAAGGTCACACTCTCAGAGCAAGGCTACAGATAGCATTCCCCCTTTTTACCTCAAATCCATCACTATGAATACAAAGAATGGACAAAAGTCCAACAACTTAAATGCAACAGAATAAAATTGCAATCAAATTGAGGAAGCCAATAAATGATCAAAGATAAGGTCCAACCAGATCAAAAGGCTTCGCATCACATCAATATTTCTGTTCCAGTTCACTGGTTGAGCATAAGAACCTAGCTACTCGACTCTTTCTTGAAGTTCTTCAAGCCGAATGCCAAACCTAGAATGATCAAAGGCAGGAGGAACTGCAAAAACTTGATGAGGAACCCAGACGTTTGGTTGGGTTGTGCAGTATCCCGGGGAGGCTGAGACTTTATAGGCTTATTTTTCGTTGGGATGGTGGAAACATCAATATCACCAACATAATAGTTCTTCAGCATGTCTCTCGCGCTATCACTGTGACCTATATCTTCAAAATCATCTGTTGCATCCTTCCCTGAAATGATTTCACACTCGTATTAATTGTTTTTGTGAATAAAAACAGAGCAAAATGCACAAAAATGGGGTGAAAAAACTAAAATTACCAGTTGCAGTGAGCAAGACATCATCACCACCAGGATGGTCATCTAGAAATGAAGTTACGTTATAGGCCTACATAAATTAGAGATAACAAACAAGTCAATAGATTGGATTTATACACGGCATAAATCGAGTCATAATAACTCCAAAAGATCTTATATAAATCATGAGGAAGAAAATAAATCTGTTGTAAGTAAGTGATGTGGGAGTGTCCATCCTAGACTCCGGGCTCGCGATGGTGCAACTTTGCTAACTATGCTCATGGTGGAAATCAAAATTTCTATGGCTCCAAAAGATCTAATCATGAAGAAAATAAATCTGTTGTAAGTAAGTGATGTGGGAGTGTCCATCCTAGACTCCGGGCTCTCGATGGTGCAACTTTGCTAACTATGCTCATGGTGCAAATCAAAATTTCTATGGCTCCTATTTTGAGGACATCATCAACTTTTCTGGTTTCCTGCTATGTGTTTGACCATCACCTTATTCGGATTTGGAGAGACGATATGGAAGTGAAGTGAGGTTTGCAACGAGGCTCAAGGATTAAGGTCTAAGGAATATATTTGAACTTTGGATGGGCAATTGTGTTTGCATGCCTATGCAAACACCATCAAGAGCAAAAAGAGACTAGCAGCAAGACTGTAACTGCACACAGGCACCCATGCAACAATGCACATCTGCATTGCCAAGCAGAGCACAAATTTGGCAGCAGCTCTTCTATGCATGGGTACACTTTTCATTCTGTCTTCTCCAAATCCAATATTGGCCATATATTTTTCAGTTTCAAGCTGTAGATTAGATCTTACAAAGACTTTGGTTGAAGATACTGAACGACTTTATATTTTTTTATCTTAGTAACTTAAAATTTCATTGCAGACCATTTTTAGTTCTTATGATTAACTTTACGACTAATTTTTGTTTTATCAGCTTTTACTTGGTATTGGAGAATTGAAAGTAGTTTTTTTTCTAGTTATTGCTGAACTTAATATATTTTTACTTTTACTTATTGCTGAAATTAACTTGTTTCTACTAAACTTAACTTATTTTTGTTGATAATAACTTATTTTTACTTTTACTTATTGCTGAATTTAACTCATTGTTTGCTTAACTTAAAGTTATTTTTGCTAATAACTTATTTTTGATTTAACCATTTTTTGCTTAATTTAACCATTATTTTGGCTGAACTAAACTTATTTTAGCTGAAGTGAACCTAATTTTTGTTTAACTAATCTTAATTTTGTTAAACTTAACTTATTTTTACTGAAACTTATTCTAATAAGACATAAGTTGAGGAGAACAGACCCCAAGTCCATATTCGTTTTTATTCTCCCACAAGATTTAAATCAAAAACTCCAAAAAAACACCCATCTATATGTCATAGATTTTGATCCAAAATATGAAGAAATCCTTCAAGGGTCTCACATGCACCACCTATCTCTATATCAAGAACACAACTTTGAAACAATGAAAGTACATACGGAAGCAATTTTTGACGAAAATATATCGATTCCTGCAACAGCCAACAGTAATACGTTGGAAGAGATGATGAGCCAATAATAAAGGAGAAGAATGGACCAGTTGCTATGTTAATCAAACTCAGACCAAGAACAATCAAGTACTTTTAATCTTGTGATGCAAAGTCAATCTTCAGCTACAGATATATGTTAGTAAAAGTGTAAAACCTAATAAGTACTGAAAGTAGCACAACTAGCACCTAATGAAGCTGGCAATTCCAAGCCAAAACACAAGGATAAGAAAGGGAGCAAATGAAACTGTACTGAAAAAAAATAAGAAAACTTATTTTCCCAGGAAAGATTGACAAGGTGAAATCATGCAAGGTTAGATACAAGAAAGCTTGCTACTTGCTAATTTAGAATTCCTAAGTGAAGTGTTCTCAGCAATATGCAGGGGAGGAATCAACCAAGGCAGGGTAACGAAAATTCACCAAGCCAAAATTAACTCATCCCAACCAATTTATGTCAAGTCAAGGAAGAAAAGGCACAAATGGAGAAAGAAGTGCAGCAGACAATGTTTTAATACTTAGTAATCATGGAGGGAAATGTAGAGGATGGAAAGGTAAGGGAGGGAAAGACAGGAAGGGGAAGGGAGGAAGAGGAAGGGACGGGAAAGTGAGCAATTTCCTTCCAAAATTTCAAACATCGGAACCATTTGGTTTATACAGAATATAGTCTCTTAGTCATAAAAAAAAGGAATATGTTCTTTTATCCTGAAATAAGGTGTTCTGTTTTGAGTTTCCTAAGATCTAATTTGGTTTAACTCTTTCTGGAGGTGATATTATAACAAAACATCCGGTTTTGTCTTAAACTTTTCAGTCAGGTACGATCTGATCTACTATGATTAACAAGAATAAGAAATAAGTTTCTAAATAGCCTAACAAGGGAAGAAAACTCAATCGTCCCAATTCCTTTCACTTCCTCTCTTCTATCTCGATAAGGCAAAATGAACCCTTATTCTTCCCTTCATTCCCCTCCAAATACCCCTTATCCAAACACACACTAACGATTGTCTCCAACCCTTGGCCTAGTGATTGAAACAATAAACAAGAACTCGATCTTTTAGCCTCCCCTATAGCTCTTCTTGCACCGGTATCTCAATCTCCTACTAACCAAATTACGAGCATTCTCAAGCAAATTTCAAAGAGTTTGGAGATGCTAATCTTCTTTTCAGGGATTCACAGGGAGTCGCAAACGGCAATAACACGGACAGCCGGACATGATCCAAATCCAGCCTTCCATAACAAACTCTCAAAAACTATTGAACTTATAACCCATTTCCTACCAACTTGTGATGGCTTCTCTAGCATTAAGTGTCCTTAGATCTGCATATATTCCTAATCCAAAATTATTTACAAGATCTCGATCTACTTCAAATCTTTGCAATTCTGAAACTCTATCAAACAGAAGCACAAATCTACAGTATGCCAATTTTTCCAAATCTGGGCAAGTAATCAATGGAATTCTGCTAAAAAGTTCCCAAATTTCAATTCACAAAGTTTAATTATCTGGGCAAAAATTATACAATTTCAGCCAATTTTACAATTCAACACAATAAGCAAATTCAATAATTAACCATTCAAATTTCTCTAAATTTCCAATATATTTCATAATAGAAGTATGAAAAATGTACAATAATCAGAAGAAGAAAAAAAACCCTCAAATTAATTAAAAAAACAGAAAATTTATCAATTAAGAAAAATCTAAAGAGAGATTAATAAAGCTGACCTTTCCAGAAATAATCAACCAACAATCATCTTTAGTGTTGTGCTTTGCAACTTCCTCAAAGGTATGAACTTTGGGATCTGTACTCATTTTACCACCTTTAAATTACACACAAAAAACAAAAATTAAAAAGGGTAATTAAGATTAATCAGATTTAAGCTATGAATAACTTAAAATAATAGAGGAAAAAAACGAGAAAGAAATTTGTATTATTGCATACCAGATTAGAGATAGAGAGAAGAGATAAGATTTTGGTCAAAGTTTGGTGAGGCTTCTCTACAGTTGCTTGTGTTAACGTTATAGCTGACTTTAATAGAGCCTCACGTGGATCACATGGGATTCTTTCTTTGTAAATTAGCCCACTTTATTGGGCTGAAATTTTGTTGGGTTTTGCTCAACTTCTAGCCCATTATTTTATCACCTAACTTACCCCATCCATCTCAACCAGAAAAGAAAGAAAATACTTACTCTCATCCATATATCTTTAGTTATTTGGCCCGAGCGATGCCATGAGTTATTAATATTTTCATGTTAAAAGAGTAGCATCTTTTTTTTTTTTTGCCCCTTTCTGATCCGTGGTAGGATTTAATTTCTCCATTGCCGCCCTCGCACCCACTCACCTGCAGGCCCAATGCCCCCAAACCCCCTTCCCCCAACAATATTGAAATTTTGCTTCCACCAAGATTTGAACCTTGGTCTCCCATGTGGGAGATAGGAAGTCATACCATTGGACCCAAGGGTCCTTGGTAAGAGTAGCATCTAATGGCTCATAGTTTATTGGTTAGAACTTTACTGTATTAACTTGAGGTTACATGGTCGGATCTTATACGGAACATGTTTCTAATTTTTTAATGTATGTGGATGACATGGAACGAAGCAACTAAAAGGACAGTGCCACGTGGCGTGTAAACTTGCTTAAGAACGTTCATCATACACCTGGGTGTACCGTGTGCATGGTACGTTAGGGATATTATTTTCCAAAAGATAGAATTGTGCTTGTATAAGGAGTTGTTATTATGTTATGTTTCCTTTCCTTGTTGGATTCCTAAAATACTGTACTATATATTTTTGTGATGGCATAATGAGAAGTTGAGCTTTTTACCCTAATTAATGTTTTACATGATATCGGAGCCTTAACTCACCAAAATCAAAATCCAATTTTTTTAAATCTATCATGGCGACGATGATGAAACGCCACCCGAGACTAATTTTTGCTCATTTGGAACTCTCATTTTTTAGTACATTTTGCTCATTTGGATGTAATCAAATGAGCAATGCGGAAAGAAATAACCTTGGGTGTACCATGCTCACGGCTCACGGTACATCCGGGTTGCATGACAAATTTTTTGTAGAAAGCAAAGGTGTAGCCATTCAATAAGAGACAAAATATGTGGATGTCAGCTATAGTTTTATTGGTTAAAGTTTTGGGAGGTTGTACCTTAGATTTGGGAAGAAATCTCGTCTTAAGATTGGTTTTTGGATTAAATCCAGCAAGGGATTGTTATGCCTCAGCGTAGATTTTCTTACTATCGCCCCATATATTGTACCGTATTAGTATACCACATACATCTTTCTATTTTTCTCACTGTCTACCCTTTTCCACTTTCCAGGCAAACAATGGTGGTTGGTTTCTTAATAATGTTCCTTTTGTGATCATAACTAAAGCATTGTTTGCATTTCATTGTGAAAGTACTGCCATTTTGAAAGAGATTCATATATCTCTACGTGCACCTGGGATTACGTTCTACGAATTAGCCCTGAATTGATTCATACCTTGATGGGAAGGAGGAAATGGGCCAAAAAGAAAATGAATTATTGTCGAAAGAATAGCTTGGATTTACCAAATTTCATATTCAATCAACTTCAACTCCAATTTAGATTATTTATCGATCATGCGGATTTTTTCGTTGGTTTAGTTTTTTTTCTTCTCCTCATATTAGGTCGAATTTGAGTAGCATTTCGAATTACAGACTACATTATCAGCTAAGATAAAAAAAAAAAAGATATCGGAAAACAAGTACTGTATTTTTATTTGATTTTCAATAATAAAATCTAGATTAGGACTTTAGGAGTATTTTACTATAATGTCACTCTAAAGCAAAATTTCCCTAATCTCTCAGTCATAATGCATTTTATCCTATAATTGGATGTTAATTTTACAATGTCTTACATTTTCTACCCTTGTGCTTAAATGGAGAGTACATGTTGGAAAAAGAAGGTTAGAAAGTGTAAAATTATACCTAGGTTTAGGTTGAACTTGCTATTGTAAAATTATAGGGAATAGGATGAAATAAGGTAAATTGACTAATCTTGATTGGAAGTTTGGTGCTCATATATACTTCCTCCATTTTTGTAGTTGTAACTAAAGGATTTGACACATTTATTAACACACAATTTTAAACATCAATATCTCTAATTATGCTTAAAAAGAATTAAGTATTAAAAATTGATATCATGAAAGTACATATTGAGACCAATGTAACAAGATTTCTCATTTCTTTTTCACTTACGTATAACAAATACAAGAAGGTTAAAGTGCAATGTGTGAATAGTGTCAAAAATCAATACAGATATATGGTACAACTAAAATAATGGAAGAGCCGAAGAGGTATATAATAGAGATAATTACGTAAATGTCCCTTGTTCTCCATTAAATGTCATAAATTAAAGCACAAAAAGACGGTGATAATATAAAAGAAAGAGAGGGAGACAGGGGGAAAAAAAAGCAATGTGCTTTTAAATTTGACCGTTAGTACTGTGTCCTGTAATACCCTTACAACTCATGCATGTCAAATAGGAGATGAAGCCTAGAGCGAGGTCCATCGTATGCATGTTGTTACATTGTGAGCCTTTCAAAGCCTAAGGTGCTGCATCGGATGCTTGTAAAAAAAGTGAGGCGATTTGATATTTAGTTGATGAATATGTTATGTATGTCTCTTGTTAGCTATTAATTCAACAACCCACAACCACAACATCTCTTATCATCTTCTTCACTGAATCCACGGTTAGGTTTTGAGCTTGTAAAAGTTCTTGAATAAAAGGAATCCAATGGTTTGTGGAAAGACGAAGGGATCGAATTAAGTAATCCAGTTCGATAGGGAACTTCAAGAAAACATTTTTTTGAGTAATACTCATTAGAAGATTTTTGTAAATTTAACTTATCTAAACTTATTACTTATTAGTATGACCTAATTGTTTGATTAATTAGAACTTATAGTAGTTCTGCATTGGATATGGATACCCTTTATTAGCCTTATACTTAGCTTATTCAAAGTTATCTTTTATTAGTTGAATTGTTTCTTTGCTCATGGTCTCTAATGTAAAATTTTGATCATTACTAAGATCCATTATATTAATATAGCCTATTTAGTCGATGTCATGAATATATACATTAAGCTAAATCTAGCAAAACTCCACATATTACATTTGATTTCTAGTTAAGGCAAATAATATTGTAACTAATAAATAACAAAGGAATTATGAACTTATATATTGGTTAGCTCTGAAAGGACTATTTAGAACTTATTTTTCTTTCAAAACTCAACGGACAATAAGTCAACAAGGTAAGGGGAGAGCCTAAACTAAACCTAAGACATTTCGCAATTTATTTCAAAATGTAAACTTCCATTTCCTAATAAGTTCTCAATGGTATGGGTGGGTGGTTGTACCATCCATCTCCCATAGCCCAGCCCACGGGCCATAGTGGTTCGAAACTTCGAATCTCTTCGTAGCCCCCAATTTCAGGTAGTATAACCCTTTGCATTTCTTAGATAGAACTCATCTAAATTTATTAGACCTAAAACTTAAATTTTCAAAATGAAGAGAATATAACCTATAGATGCGCAATAATGCATGTGGGAGCTGATGTCTTATATAACAAAACTGGACATTAAGCATCCAGAAACAACGATAGCCATAAACAACAAATGTCATCCCTTATATAACATAAGTTCCGTGAAAAGCCTAAAAATTAAAGAAAAGGAAGCATACGCTTAAATCCTACATTACATATGAAACATGTCCTTTAAAGTTTAAATATTAGTAACGTAAAAGTACAACATTATCTCACAAAACACTACGTACAATCTAACACATTCCCACCCACATCCTCGAACTCAAAATGAACCTCAAGTTCGAAAGGGGTAGGTCTAATCTCCTGAACTTTCTGATCATCATATATATATACTTGATTAACCGATCGATATGGCAATAGCACGCTTCCTTAGCTTGGAAATTCATCATCTGTCTGCTGCTCAAATCATATTGTCTGTACAAGAGAGATTCAATAATACATTAAGACTCAAGAGTGTATTTATTGAGAATCCATATGATAAACTTTTTACCACATAGATTAGCTGATATCTTATCTAGTGGCACTTATAAAAAAAAGTATTGTAGATTTTGCATGTCTAGGAAGCAAAATTAGGAGTATCTGTTTAACCTTCACTTAGCTAGATCATTTTTCTAAGGTAGTTTTAACTTCTAGATCATGAAAGCCATCTCAAACATAACATTAACATGGAATTGTGTTAATTATAAATTCGACCTAAGATAAAAAATTATTGTACATATTGAGAAACAAAAAGTACGTCAGATTTTGAAAAGACTTAGAACTATGTGACTAAAATAGACAAAGAAATTCAGAGTGCTCTATAGATGATGATAAGTGATAGCAAGATACAAAAGCTAGATTGTATACAAGTGAGAAAAAGAATTGTTTTCTATACGCAATAACAATTTCTCAAATGAGACAGTATGACTACTTATTTTAAGGGGGTTATTTTTCAATTTACGCTAATTTATAAGTAACCCCTTCAACTTAAATAAGAAGGTAATACGATATTCGGATTTTTTTTTTACATCGAGTAATACAATATTTTTTATAAACAAACTAATATGCGATTTACTTGTTATAGTAACCCCGAATCTTTACTACTAGTATCACGAGCTTTATAGTGCTACTATAGAGGGGTAAGCTCTTTATAAAAAAAAATAACTTTTTTTCTCTTTTTGGAGAGGTAGTAATGTTGCTATGTGGTGCTATTGTACATGGAAAACCAATTTTTTTTTTTTTATAAAAAAAAATGAGCTATATAATACTTGATTTAAGACTAAACAAACTGGTCCTACTGTATACTTCTATATAGTAGTTGTGAATCTTGTGATTAAGACTTGAAATCCAGAACATGATCATGTAGCATGAAGGTGGTACATGCATGATGCATCTTTCTATTTTCCAGGAGATAACAAATGGGTCCTACTGTATATGAAGTCCTTTTAGACGATTAAATGACAATCTTTCAGAATCCAAATGAATAAATACATCTCCAATTTGATTTAGAAGAGTACAAGACAACAGTAATAAAGCTTATCTTCTTCTTCCAGCTTCAGTGTTCATATGCATCATGAGATGTATGTGGATCACATTTCACAATCACAATCTTAGGTCGTCTAATTTTGCAATATCTCCTCCTCTCTGTCTCTTCTTTTTGTTATTGGAACCCTGCCTAATTAGAAGACTTGTATAATTGCCTCGACATTATCATATTCTTCTACGGCATTATTATTAAAAGTTATTGTGGATGTGAATTTGTCAAGTTGTCAACTAGTTTAGTTTGTAAAATTATGGGGTCGTATAACATGATTTAAGATCAATCCTCAACTACATTACTCGTATATATGGCTCCCTATATATGATTCTATAAGTCCCTACACACTAATATATTACTGGTTGCCTTATACATGCGCCAACATACAATTTGTATCATTAATTTCCTTAATTATTTATTTAAAAAAATTATAAAAGAAAAGTTAATATCTTGAAAATATATGTTCATACTTATAAATCCAATAACCTTTGTTTTTATATATGATCACGATACCTCTATATTCGTTTTAACATGTGGGTAAATTATGTAAAACACACTGATAATAAATATCTTGAACATAGTAAAATAATTGAGATACATTAAAAAATTCTTGAACATGGAGAATAAATTTTGTATATTCAATATATACTACTCCCTCTATTCCTATTTTTTCTTCCTATTTAGAATCTTCTTTAGAGAGAAAAAAAAATCAAAGTAGGAAGGACAAATAGGAAGAGAGGAAGCTATATATATATATATATATATATATATATATATATATATATATATATATATATATATATATATATATATATATATAATATATATAGAAGAATGGTCTTAAAAGAGAATGAATCTTCAACCACACGATTGGATTAGGAACTTATTATTACTTATACCTTCTAAATTTTGAAAAATTTTTCCAAAAAAAAAAACACTTTTTTCAAAATTTTATTTTCTAATTTTTGTTTTTTTTGACGTTACATCACTTGTTCATTAGAGTTATAGTAAAAATTAAATTGATTATGCGTAAAATCCATTCTATATTTCTCATGTAAGTATGCATTCTCATATGAACTTACTTATATATATATATATATATATATATATATATATATATATATATATATATATATATATATTTTTTTTTTTTTTTTTTTTTTTTTTTTTGAGAAGCTACATATTTAATTAGTTAGTTATTGCCTTATTGGTGTATCTTCAAAAAATTTAACCTATATATGATTTTTACAAGAATTAATATTTTGTTTAATATAGTGCTCAGGGACTCATCATGGTCTATAATTTACGGGTGCGGATTACATACCATAGAAAATTTAATCTAGGGTTCAATATTGCTAATGTTCATCCAACTTTAACCCTAATCAATTCAAAGCATATATATTGCGTAGCTAAGTTTTATTGTTGCTCCATCATGATTATATTTTATGTAATGGAGTCTTCTAATATAAGAATATCGACTTGTCAAGTGTCAACTGATCAAGGGAATAGAGGACGTCAATAAGAAGAGATATGGTTGAAAGAATGTCTTATACCAATAGTATCATAATTCACAATTATCCGAAAAAAAAAGCATTAATGAGCGTGAAGTGACTGATTATGAATGACTAATTAAAATTATAGTTTAGATGTATATATGAGTGACAATAACAATAGTATAATCCCAATAGATGTGGTACTGCCATAAGTAATATCAAATCAATCAAACAATATTCATGTTCGTTCATCATAATTAGACAACTAGAAAATAATATATGTACCTTGAACAAGAAGCAAAGTGGCTGAGTCATGATTGGCTACATCTTGCTCATTGGTGGAATTATCCTTTGTTTTTCCTTCGAGATCCGGATAAATCTTCTTCTTCATAATCCTTTTCATAAGCTACATATTTACAAAGTGTAATTAAAGATATTGCTTAGTTATATTTTCCATCAAATAGACAACCCAAAAAGCATCCAAAGAAATTATGTACATCAACTTTTAGGTTAATGAGTTTTTCAACATATATCTTTAGAAATTCTCGACCACCATCTTCGAGCTTTAATAACTCATAATTTTCAACGAATTTTACGAGACACAACCAAGTCTTCTAATAATTTATATATATATATATATATATACATATATTTAAATCTTATTATTATGATATTGATAATACGAAAATAGTAGTAGTGTTATTTTATCTATACTTCAATTTAAAATGACATGTAATTTTACGTTGGTATTTTAAAGGGGTGCCTTAATATTGATTCAGATTCTTAAATCTTATTTATTTATTGGATAGACATAATATTTCATAATTATAAATACATTTCTTACAAAAATTATTAGAATAGGAGTAATATTTTCAAAATTAATCTAATTAACTAGTAGTTCATTGTACTTTTTAAATTTGTGAAAGTCAACTATGTAATGAACAATTGAACATGGTGAATCAATCAAATTAAAGAGATGAAATTGGAACAACTAGATAATGAGAATCAAAGAAAATAAGAGAATTGGTTAAATGGATATATAGTAGGGTTTTAAGGGGACTCTTTCACTCACTTTGTTGAACTTCTTGAGTGGGTGCAATTCCTCCATCACAAGCTTTTTGGCTTTAGAAAGGCGATTTTTAAATCGAGAAGTTGGCTTCATGATCATCTTGAGGCCTTTCTTCTCAACGACAATAACATCATCTTTAACATCATGATCATCATCATGATCATCATCATCATCATCATCATCACTATGTAGTAGCTCCTTTAATACTTGCACAGGGTGGTAATGATCAGGATCCTCCAAGAAGAGATCAGCAAGAGTCACTCTCCTCTTGTTAGTTTGCCCTTCATTCTCAGTAAAATCACCATTCTTGTCTTTCAAGTCATCAACAATAATATTCTCAGCAACTTCTTCCTCTGTGATTTCATGGTTTGCACCAATAAATTTCTCCAATTCATGGCTAAATATTTCTACCTTCATTAATGGATTCATTTCATCATCATCATCATCATTATCATCTTTGAGATCATGATTATCCATAACATCTTGATCATAAACATTGATGATTGCTTTGTCATGACCATCATCAACCTCCTCAATGATATCATATTCATCACAAGCATCCAAGGGACCAATATCAAGGGTGCCAATGGCTAGGATCCCATCATTCCAATGGTCGAGCATATTCACTACAACATGTGCATCATGACCATCTTCTAGTTCTCCATTTTCTGCATCACGCGTAAGAGAAAAAAGTAAGTAGGTGAATGTGGGTCAACATTTTTTCAAAAAAGTTCATCGAGAAATGTATGTTACAACTTCACGTGATCGTTTTAAAAAAACACTTGTCACAAATTGAGTCAAACAAGACGAGTATATTTTAAGTGGTATATTGTCCATGAGAGGATGTACAAAGTACAAACTTCTTGGTATATAATCAAGAATTTGGATAGCTTACAAGTTGCAATAGTGAGAATCTCCTAATCCTACAATAAGCAATAATTGTAACATTTGTATGAAAGTTATCCAATACTTCCTCTAATTCTCAATAGTTGCAAATTTTTCGACTTTAATGTTTGCCAATGCATAATTTGACCATTAACATTGTTAATTGCATGAAATTTATTATAAGTTGTTAATCGAAAAATATACCTTATGATTTAATCATGCAACACTATACAAATATTGCGAAACTAAAGTAATGTTCTCATCCTGAGTATTTACGTACACACAGTAGATTATGGTAAGTAAAATAGATAAAGATTACCTTGGGGAAAGTTTGTGCATGAATGAACATTGAGTAATTGACGATGCACCCAATTGAAGACCTATATATTCAAATATTATCAATTAGTCATAAAGTTTACTATGTTACTTTTTATAATTGAGAAATGTATCGTAACACCAGATATATGGTATGAAAAGAGTACAATAAAATTTGTGAAGATTGGCTTTGGAAACTTTCATGAAGAAATAGGAAGTAGTAAACTAACCTTCATCTCTTCTCAATTGCTTTGGTTGCTTGTAATGTTAGGAGTAATATAGTGTGTGATATATTGGGTCAAAAACATATTGGGCTAAAAAGTTTTTGATGTGAAAGAAAGGAAGGAATGGACAAGAAGAGGCTAAGGAGAATTGGGCCCATAGGCCCATGGTATGTTTGACGAAAAAACAAGTAATTATGTTGGGTATTTAATGGAATGATCGATATGTCAAGATTCTTGATGCGACGTTCACTGCCCTCATACCACGTGACAGTCTAGCTAAGTAGTGTCTGTATTATGGCCCAATATCAGCCCAACAAATATCTATTTATTTTTTTTTTGGTGAAAAGGGGAATAAATATCTATTATACTATAGATCAAAGAGAATAGATTAACTTTTTAAAAAAAGTATTATGATAAAAATATCAATAATAGAGTTCTACAAGATTTTTAAAACTTATTTTATTTCGATGAATTTCTTAATATGTATTTATGACGAACTTAGTATCATTTAGAGATGGTAAACAAACCAGGTCGTGTCAAATTGGTGTTTGGTTAACCGGTGAATGAAATAAACCCCTTTAATATTAAACCGACTTATGTACGATTAACCTGACTCGTTTATTAACCCAGTCTATCACGCGCGCACGTGTATATAAATCAAACAAAACAACCTCGTAAATTTCCTAAATACTTCCTATATACTAATATATTTTTGAAATAAACTATATAGAGCAACTAAAGAATAAATCTTATATAGTTTCAAAATACATTCAAACTATTACATACCAAATTTATAAATTGATAGTAGCATAGGAATTTAATGGGTTATGGTACAGGTTAGAAAGTTTTATCATAACCCAATTCGTTTAATAAACTGGTCGTGTTAGGTCAATCGTCAACCTGCTCACCTAAACGAGTAGAAAACCCTAACCCAAAACCACTCATTTTCCGGCGGTTTCAAGTTGAGTTGGCGGATCGTATCACTTTTTGCCCCCTCTAGTATCATTTACTTTTTTTTATTCCAATTTCTATCTCTAGTCTCCAGGTAAGATCAGAGAAAAAATAAAATCCTCCAAAAAATCCATATTTCTCCATTCATGCAATCCTAACCATTGATATAGGAATTATAGAGGATCATATATATACATATATTCCTACTCCATACGTTTTTTTATAATTCCTTCGTTATATACTTGTTGTAGCAGTGGCCAGAGTCCAGGTCGGCAAAGTAGAGGTATAATAAATTTATAACAGTTAAATGTCAATTTTTTTTTTGGCCCTTTCGAAATCCGTGGTAAGATAAATTTCACGTGGCCGCCGCACAGTGGCGCCACTCACCCAGAGGCCCAACAAGCCCCAAACCCCCCCTCCCCCCAACAATATTGAAATTTTGCTTCCACCAAGATTTGAACCTTGGTCTCCCATGTGGGAGATAGGAAGCCATACCAAAAAATTATATCTAATACATTTGCATGGTATTCACGTATTTATATATAGTGTTTGTATTGGTAATACTTTCTCCGTTCCAAATTAAATGCAACATTTTCCATAAACGGCAATTTCAAATTAAATGCAACATTTTACTTCTTTCTATTCTTGGTAAATTTTTGAGTGGGAAATTACGAATATACCCTTACTAAAACTAATTAAGCCTTATTTAACTACACTAATTATTCCGGTCCCACTTTCTCTCTCCATATTAAGTTAGTCACATGCCCTTACTTTTTCTTAATCTCACCTTAAGAAATTTTGCCTAGGAGAATGTGTTATCTAAATTGTTGCATTTAATTTGGAACGGAGGAAGTATATAATGTAAACTAAAACAACAACAGAATAAGAGAGGGATGCTTACTAAGATATAAATGTTATAAATTACCAACAACACTATATATGAATGTGGTACATATTGTTGAACTATGCCTTGAATTAATTATCTGGCGCTAGAATTAATTAAGCTTTTCGGTATATGTTGTTTTAGTATATCGAATCTGTTTTAGTTTCGGGTTTAGGCCCATCTGTTTAGGTTAATTAGTAGGGTCATCGAATAAACTTTATAATTAACTTTTGCCTCCCTATTATGTATTATGTCCTCTCTCTCCTAAACCTAATAAAATATGTTCTCCTCATTTGTGTGGACGTAATTAACACATTGTTAGTAAACCACGTTAAAGCATTGTGTCAATTGTTCATTAATTGTTTGTTTCAATAATTGCATCTGTTACAACACATATAATTTTCAATTTTGATATACAACTGTTAGAAATCTATCATTTATCGGACAAAGTAATACAAATCCATCGTGGTAGACCTCTGAACCAGCAAGATGTTGTTAATACTTCAGTATTACTGTATTACAATCAGCATATTGCATATAAAACTTTCTAACCCATTGCATTTTAAGATTCCATGTTATACAGACAAGTTTGAAATCAAATCTAGTAAGATTACTAAGATACTACATAGTATTAGAATAATCTTACTAGTATAACTAGTTCTTGTTTGCTTAAAGTTATAAAGAAGAAACTACATTCCCATCACTGGAGGCATTTCATTATTTATGATATGAATAGAAACTACGCCAAAAGCAGCTACTCATATTTGTTTGTTCCTTTTTGGCATTTTGATCTTTGTCCTTTGGTTGCAGGGAGGTAATAAGGGAAAGAAGGTTTTGATTATAGAAAAAAAAAATTGAAAACCACCTACTCATCAAATACGAACCTATTAGAATCTGACTGATTAGGAATTGATTCGAAAAGGTCTAGTGGAACAAGTGTTGCTACTTTCCAAACACTTGAAGCATAATCTTGTGGCTAAATTTGCTAGCTAGAACAAATCCTTACAAGCTGATTTAAAACACTTGCTAGTGAGGATAACCTATTTGATTTGTTAATAGTAATGGAATTTATAATAACCACAAAAACTGGAGATCCCAAATGAGATCCAACATGTGCATACAATATAATCCTGACCACTAACATAACAAACTTGTCAGCTAGTCTAAAATTAAATCAACGGATTTTTCACCATATACCCCTGACAAACTTTTTTATTCATCATATATTCTCGCACTTTTCAAAATTCACCATAAACCCCTTAATTTCTTAAAATTTTACCATAGGTCCTTAATGACTAATGGCCGTCAACTTTTTCAGTCATTAACCCCTAATTCCCTTGCCAAACCCTAATCAACCACTATTTGAGTCTATAACCTTAATTGACTAGGGGTGTAAGTTATTTGGTTAAAAACCGAAAACCAAACCAAACCAAACCGAATTAATAATTTGGTTTGGTTTTTTTCAAAATTCGGTTTGGTTTGGATTGAAAAATTTTCATTTTTTCAGTTTTCGATTTTTATATTAAAAAACCGAAAAAACCAAACCAAACCGAAGTTTTGCCTATCCTATATGGATTTTGATGTTTTTATCAATTATCTTTAGTTCTAGTACTTCAATTTTAAGCTTTAGCTGAAATTTGAAGTAATTATTCTATGTTTGATGATGATTTGAAACTTGATAATTTTCGTATTATTTGTAAGATTTGGAAAAAAAAAAATTGCATCATAAAAGAATTTCGGTTTTTTGGTTTGGTTTTGGTTTTGTAATTTCGGTTTGGTTTGGTTTGGTTTGGGACGAATTTTGGTTTGGATTTGGACTTGAAATATGAAAACCGAATTTATTTTGGTTTGGTTTGGTTTGGTTTTGCCCCAAAACAACTTAGGCTCTGTTCTTTTGGACTGAATAAATGGAAATTCGGTTCGGTTCGGATCGATCGGTTCGATTCGAATCGATCAATCAATTCGGGTCGATCGATCGTTCGATTCGGTTCGGACTTATTCGGTTCGGTTCGAGATCGGTTCGAGACTATAACTTATTGATTTTATTATTATTATTATTATTATTACTATTATTATTATTATTATATTCTTCTTCTTCTTCTTCTTATTATTATTATTATTATTATTATTATTATTATTATTATTGTTATTGTTGTTATTATTATTATTATTATTATTATTATTATTGTTATTATTATTATTATTATTACTATTATTATTACTATTATTATTATTATTATTATTATTATTATTATTACTATTATTATTACTATTGGTTTTGTATATATTGACTTGCGAATAGCAATCTTGGAGAAAAATATTATATTAATAATATTATTACTTCAGATCATTATTATTCTACTTGTTATTATTAATATTACTCAATTCATAAGAATATTATTGTTATGCATATTATTAGTATGAGTATTAATATTATTATTATTATCATTATCATTAATATTATTAATTATTATCATTATCAATGATGATAAAAATATTACTCTACTTGTAATTATTAATAATACTCAATTCGAATCGGTTCGCCCGAATCGCCGCCGATTCGATTCGGCCCGCGCTCGTTCGATTCGGCACCGGTTCGGTTGATTCGAGGCTTATTCGGTTCGATTCGGTTCGATTCGACTTATTCAATCCAAAAGAACGAGCGCTTTACACCCCTATAATTGACCACCATTAAAATACCACAAATGACCCCTTTTATCACTCATCCTCTATAACTCTTTTCCTTCTTCTTTGGCCTTAGGTGTTGTTTCGATGTTAATCGGTTAGGGTAAATGAGTGAAATATTGATTAATTAAGGTTTAGTAATGGAATCCGGGGTTGATAGTCGTTAATCATTAAGGGCACATGGTGAATATTAAGAAATTAAGGGGTATATGGAGAAAATTTTGAAAACATTGAGCGTATATGATGAATAAAAAAATTTATCGGAGGTCTATGGTGAAAAGTCCGTTAAATCAATTGCAGGTTTGTCGGAGGTATATTGTTGTGAAAACATCCTTCTTTTCTTATTTTAAGGCCTTATTAAAGTTATATATATTAGTATATTCCATAGAATTATAGAAGGTAGCTAGTTCTTTATTCAACACCCACACACACATATGATCATCCCTTGATTGGTAGATGGTTGATGAAGCTTTTAGACATGTAAAATGATTCCAACTTCAACTGCAAGGTTGCTGAAAGAAGTGTCTTTAGCAATTTCTTTCAGAACTTCATTAGAGAGATAAAAGTTGTATAGCACGTAAATAGCCTTCAAATAAATATATTTCCTTCCGCTTCTCCATATACATTTGTGCCTTTTGAACATGCCATCCAGAGTCTATGTAACAATCGCCATAAATTAAGACGACCTTCATCTTAAATTGCCTAAGGTCGAAATTAATCGACTTATTGAGCTCTCACTATCAAATTTCATAACTTAGTCCTTGGTACCAATAGGGGTGAAATTTTTAAGTTCATTTTTCGGTTTTGATTTGGCTCAAATCCAACCCAATCAGGAAAGAAAATTAGTTTTTAAATTTTCAGTCCATATCCAATCGGAATTTCCACCAAGTCCAATCCAATCTGAATTAGTGCGTGTTAGTCTGGATCCAATTTGAAAGTCCAAATTATTCAAATTTTGTATTTTTCGGATGACATAAAAGCTAATTTTTTATAATTGAAAAATAACTCTTACAAGCTAAAAAATTGGTCCCTGAGCCTTATTAATAGTTTTTACTTTTTTAAAGGGTTAATGAGTTTTTTTACTTCATGTTCTTAAAATATAATCATAGCAAAATGTTTAGAAATTCTTAAAAAGTTACACGTTACCATAATACAAGTGTCAAAGAGGATCAAACATCCATAAACTCGATTGAAACTGTATAAGAACACCACAATTAACAGCAACCATAACTGTAAAAAAAATTATATTGATTAAATATGATGTAACGATAAAGAAGGAAAATGGTTACTTCTTAGTTATATTACTAAAATAAATAAATAGAATCAGAAGAAGAAGAAAGATTTAGCCAAAATCAAGAGATAGGAGGGTTGTGATTCATTGATCCCCTAATATAGTGAAGTTACAGAAGTATCCTATTATTGACTCGACAAAAAATAGTCAAATTCATTAGACAACACAAAATGGTTGTCCGATTATTTGGCGTGAGTACCCATCTACAATAGGTGGGTACTGGGTAGCTATTCAAAAGAAAAATTGAATCATGCTGATGTTAGATTATTTGGCGTGATGAGAAAAAGACATTTATAACTAATAAAACAAGAAGAGATATTAAATTTTGTGTTTTTACTCCAATGTCAAAAAAACATACATTTTTTTGGCCTTCACGCAATCACGCTAGCTAAGAGGCGACATCTGAAAAGGAGAAGTGTTTTATTTTTTGCTCCTTTGGCTTCTACACGCTAAAACGCGCAATGGTGATTTTTAGCCAATAGCTATATTTTATTTAGATGACAAAAATTTGTGGGTAACCACTAGAGGTTATTGGTTATGGGTTGAATATGAGTTGAGCATAAATAAGATCAACGAGAAACAAAATAATATTATAATTAATGATCAAATAATTTGGACAACCATTTATTGTGCTCTCTATGCACAAACAACTAAGAAAGAAATTCCATCTTGTACAGTTGTACGAACACTCGAACAGCTCCGCCGTCCGCGTACATGCCAATAAACTTATGAAAGTATTGGATGAAATAACTTTTGTTGGTCAACCAGACAAGCACAACCACATAAATTAGAGAAATTATAATATCCACTAACGCTCCATTTGATTCAACTTATTTTATTTTACCTTATTTTATCTTATCTTATCTTATATGAACTAATCTTATCTGGATTTATTTAATATGAACTTATCTTATCTTATCTTAACTTATATTTTAGTTTATTGGGTTGTCTAACATAGTTAGTCCGTTCTATTCAACTTATTTTATCTTATCTGAACTTTTCTTATCTTATCTGAACTTATTTTTTCTGAAATAAATTAAAATTAGTTGAACATAACATAGCCTAATAAGACTATTTCCTCTATTTTTATTCAGGTTTTCCCTTTAACTGTCACACTTACTAATACACAATTTTGACTTTTAATATCTCTAATTATTAATTGTAAAATTTGAAAGTTGATATTAATCCAACATATTATAATATTTTTTATACATTAGTAAAAAAAAAATGGGCTAAAATGGGTTATGTAAATAGTGCAAATGTCAAAGTGGAACAACTAAATAAAAACAGGTGGGTAATTATTATTAGTCTTCATGTTCCTTATTGGTGTTCCTATTTAGAATCTTGCACTATTTAGAACTACATAAAATATTTTAAATTTTTTCCAATATATAAGAAAAAATATAACATGTGGAGTGTTATTTAATTCGCCTCAATGAGTATTTTAATAGTATCAAATTTCTATAATTTTTTTGCTAATACATAATTACATATATTAATAATTAAATATGTGCATTCGCAAATATCAAGTCAAACTAAGAACAATAAACAAACAGCGCCTTAGCCGGACTCTTTCCCTTTGTCCCTCTGCTCTCTGTATTTCATGCAAATCCGAGAACTCAATCAATTAATCGTCCAAAAGTAATGAGAGATATTATTATTTAGCATTGCTGGCCGTTAAGAAACTCCTAACAGATAACCATAGAAACTCCTAGCATTGTTGGCAGTTGTACTTCCACACAAACAAAAAACCATATTATATTGATACTAAAAATAATTTATTTGGTACTCCTCAGTCCCTCTATTCCTATCTGGTCTTCTTGTTTTGATTTTTTTATCTCACAAAAAGATCTAAATAAGAAGGAAAAAGAAACGGAGAGAGTACTAGATTTGCACCAAACAAAAAAAGGTGCTCCAAGGGTACCAAATTTATTTAATAATTGTACTACTATGGTGTCTTTGATTGGCACTATAAATTATTTAGTTGGTATTAGATATGTTCTTACCAATATATCTTCCAATTCATATCATCAACATTACAATATGGCACTAAATTGTATAATTTGAAAGAAGTCTGGGTACTAATTGAAAAAATAATTTGATACCAACTGGAGAAGGAATTGGTAGATACCAACTTTTTTTTGGCCCCCTTTCGGGAACGCGTAGTAAGATGAATTTCCTCTGTGCTGCCCTCGCACAGGGCCACTCACCCAGAGGCCCAACTAGCCCCAAATCCCCTCCCCCAACAATATTGAAATTTTGCTTCCACCAAACCATTGGACACAAGGGTCATTGGTAATTGGTAGATACCAACTTGGTATTGCACAAATAGATACCAAATGTTTCTCCTAGAAACTGTACAATATGCATCTGTGAGTACCAAAAAGTATTTTAATAGTATCCATTGCAAAAAAGACCAAAAGTGCCTCTATTCAAGTTCATAATTGGACTTCAAGAGTTACACACATTATTAGAATAGGCAGTCCAATTTTGACATAAAATTAGAAACCCAAGCCTATTTTCCTAACAACCCCATTCCATCACATGACTCTAACCCAACATTATTCCGAGACATGCACCAACCTAGTTGTCGGCTCTTCTCTTCTCCTTTATTTCCCTTTCAATCTCGAACTACAGTAGACAATTATGAAAAATAACTGCAGTCTTACCGAATGGATTAACCTAGTTACTAAATGGATTAAACTAGTCACTAAATGAATTAACAAATGTGATTACTAAATGGATTAAACTGGTCTTGTTCTCTTCGGCATAAAACAACTGAACTGAACTGAACTGAACTGAATTGAACTGAACTGAATTAAATTATAACTAATTAATAGTAATGATAATAAATTAGGAACTGAACTGATTTAAATTATAACTAATTAATAGTAATGATAATAAATTAGGAACTGAACTGAACTGAACTGAACTGAATTGAATTAAATTATAACTAATTAATAGTAATGATAATAATTTAGGAACTGAACTGAACTGAACTGAAAATGAGCTGGGGAGAACAGGCCCTAAATAGATTAAACTGGTTCCTAAATAGATTAGATTTAGTCACTATATTTAGAAAGCTCGTTTATCCTCTTGTTAATATTGGGTTTGGGCCGTGCCTAATTTTAAATTAAAAATAGGCGATCTCTTAGAAGACCAATTGCAAGAGTTAAAGGTTGAGCCCCTCTAATTGGTCATTTCTAGTTTTTTTTTTCCCTTGTACTAAAATAAAGTTCCAGCCAATCGGAAAAAGTACATTGACATTGGTGTTTGACTGTTTGATACTCATAACGATTAATTTTAGAAATTCATTCTAATATTTCAAATTAAAAAGGAACTCACAACTCGACAATCTAAGTTGACATATTTCATAACAAAGAAAGTTACTTAATGTATCCAAACTCTTACATGCAACAATCACTGTAGACACTAGAACAAATACACAATAAAATTTTGCCCACACATTCGTAAATCTGGTAACAATTGAGCACATAAAAACAGCTCTATCGATATTTAAAGTATAAGCTTTATTTGAATCAAGAGTATGAAATTATAAGAATAAGCTTAATTTTCCGCTGATTTTCTTAATATAATTCAAAATTTTGAGATCATTCAAAGTAGGATTTATTCTAAGTAAGAAACAGCCAAATTAAAACCATTCCTATGAATTTCCTAACTAAAAAATCACATAGTTGAAAATAGAGATACTAGGAAACTTCACCAAAGTTCCATGACACAATTACAGAAAACTTCTTTAATAACACCACATACTGGTATACTACCATGAAACTTCAACTACACAACATTTAAAAGGCATTCTGCAACTTGGCTCAGGAGCAGCTGAATCTCATCAGAACCTTTGAAAAACTTTACATCACAAATAAAATTAACAAAGAAAAAAAAACCCAGGAATAAAACTAACAAGAAGCATCAAATGATCATATTTATTCGCAATCCGCCTGACCAGCAGAACAAAGTACATTAAACTTGTATAAATTCAATGGACAAGGCATTTTCAGGTATCTTAAAAACAATCTCATATATCATATGCCCTGACTTAATAATTGTGAAAAGGAAGAGTGCAAGGAATCAGAATAACTCTTCTGCGACCTGGTTTTTACCTTTATTCCCCTCATACAATAATAGTACATATAATCCTACTCAGAAAACCAATGCCCATTTTCTTTTGCTTGGTTCTTGAGCTGGAAACCATGACCATGACCGTGACCATTCAATGGCTTTCGAGTGACAGAAAGATGGACCCCAGGATCATGATGAGAACAGGTACTGTTGAAGACGATGGAGCTGTTAATACCTTGCACGTTGCTATTCATGAATGCATGCATTGGCACAGCAGGTTTTGCCGGAGCCATATGACTCTTAGCTTGCAGCTTAGACCTTTCTTCATTGCCACTTAAGTTACCTTCTAATACTTGATCACCATCATTGTTGATCTTGTAAGGGCTATTCAATTTGGAACCACGTCCTCTGGATGAGTAGCCAAGTTCCATGATCGCACCTTTGTTTTCACCAGCAATAGTTATAAATTTCATGCCAGTATCTTCAGAATCTGAGGACTTCTTGTAGAAGTCTCTCTCTTTTGGCTTGGCATACTTTCCGGTCTGAGCCTTTTGATCAGAACCACCACCATATGATTCAAGATATGACTTGGGCTTCCTTAAAGTTTCCTGTACAACCACGGATTTCTGTTGAGCTTTAGTTGGGATTTTAGCTCCATGCTCGCCCTCAGACTTCAGTTGTGAAGGTGGAAGGGTTAATGGAGAAGGAGGAGAAAGAGAAGGTTTAGTCTTAGGTGATTGGGGAGGAGTCTCTGGAAGAGGCTGAGATGATCTTGGCGATGCAGTAAAAGAATGCCCACGAGAAGTCACGAGGGAACCATTAGAAGGTTTTGGTGAAGAATAAGTTGCCACCGAGGAAGCTATCTCCTTCTTTGCAGGAGGAGGAGAAACACTTGCAATCTTAGGAGGTATTTCTTGTTTCAGGGCAGGAAATGAGATCTTGGGAGGTGAGGGAGGAGAAGGCAATTTGGGAGGAGAAGCTGGAACTGAACGAGACATGGTAGGAGAATACTGTAGAGAAGGTGGCGTAGGTTGAGTTTTTGGTTTAGGAGGTGAGGATAATGGAGAAGGTCCGGGCCGAGGAGAGGGTATTGAACTTCTAGGAGGTGATTTTTGAGAGAGGGGGGACGCAGGAGTTCTAGTAATTGCAGGAGCAGCAGGCTGCGGTGCAGCAGCAGGAGCTGCTGGTGCAGGAGATCTAGGGATTGTAGGAGAAATGACAGGAGGCTGCGGTGCTGCAGGAGCAGCAAGGGCGGCAGACACAGGAGCTCTTGGTGCTGTACTGGTAGTGATTGAAGGAGGCGAGGGAGAGGGAGCAGGAGGGACAGAAGTAGGAGCTCTTGGTGCTGATGGGGTGGTAATTGGCAAAGGAGAGGGAGCAGGAAAGGTAACAGATGGTGCACGAGGACCAGGGGTAGCAGGAGCTCGGGGAGCAGGAGCGGGGGCAGCTTGCTGGGCTGGAGGAGGCTGAGTAGTAGGTCTAAATGCAGGTCTAAGGGCAGGTCGAGGAGGAACAAGAGGTTGGTTTTGAGGTCGGGGTGCTGGGGCTGGAGCAGGAGCAGGAGCAGGAGCAGGAGCCGGAGCCTGAGGTTGAGGAGCTCGAGCTAGGGTGGCCAAACGGAACCATGGGCGAGATTGGGACTGGTTTGACATATTGGAAGTCAAGATGGTTGATTATGGAAACCGAAAACAAACTTTTTAGTAATAACAATCCAATTCTGGATGATAAGAAAGAATGGTATGAGTTCTTATTTATAGTCTTGGGAGTTATAAAGGCAAAACTTGATCAACAAACAATCAGAAAATTACAGGCATGCAAGATATCAAGTATCAGGTCAGGGAAAAGAGAAAGGCATCGGATTCAACTCCCACCATCAGCAAACCAAAAGCTCAATAACCACGATTGGGATCAAATTGAGTCACTCAAAAGTCTCCTTTTTTTTTTCCTTAATAAATGAAAAGCTTCCTAAGTCAAATTTTGCATGAAACATGGCAAGAAAACTAAACTATTTTATTCCTAACCTCAACAATCACAAACAATTATTCTAGGAAAATTTGGTGTTCTTATTACGGCTGCTGCTCTTCCTGACAGAGTAATATTATAAACGTGTTACGGAACTTATCAAGCATCATACATTTTTTTTTTTAAATCTAAAAGACCACTGAGAAGGACTTCTGCCGTTGATGTCTATATCTTGAATCATTTTACAGATGTTATGATGTTAAAAGTCAAATGCATAATCTATTCTTGAACTGTGTGATAAGGATGGTGGGAAACTAACGACTTATTAGCTAAGCTAACTAAAATTTGAAAGAATAGAAAGCTAAGCTTGCCGGACAGTGAAAGGCGGTCCTCAGGTGGTTTCCGTGTCGTAAATGTACACCGTATGTCACTCCTACAATGTGCTCAAAACATGTATTATCACATCAAACCATCACATCTACTGTTTTCACTATGAAGAAGCAGAGTAACTCAAACAACAGACAGAATGTGATTCCATATAGGGGAAATTAACAGTAATATAGAAACGAATAAAGTAGGAAAAACCTCATACTTAAATTCCAGTGGTTGAAGAAGCATAATATTACACTGGAAATGGTTTACAGCTTGAACAATATGCAAAAACACGCTTAGATAAAAGGTTTAGTTGCAGTCCATATAAATTTATGAGCATAAGCACAATTTTATTACAACACACTACAACTTAAAGAGGTTGTAAATTGTAATAGGTAAAGAATTGGAGACTTGGAGTACAACATTATGCTTCCATACCCTAGTTATGCAGGAAACCTTAGTTACATGCACTCTTCAATTCACCTCAAATACCCGTGTCGGATCCTTGACACTCGGACGTGGACACGGACACTTGGACACTTCATTTTGGGCCAAAATCATTGAAATTTTTTCATAGAATAGCAGAGTCAGACACTTGGACACGTACCCGTGTCAGACATGGGTATACGTATCCAGGTAACATAGCAGGAAACTCACTAGATTGTTGTTGATGGTATTTTAGCATGTGCCTTAGTTCAGTTCCTGTTTGAGAAAGGAACCCCCTCAGGCGTTTACCTAACTTACAGGCGACATTGTGCTCAATACACAAAAAAAAAAAAAAAAAAAAAAAAACTCTGAAATAATTATCCCTTTCAACCAAAGTTTTGTTTTCATGGCAGAACAAAGAAAGGTGCATTCTTTTCACTTCTTTGAATCTTTGGACCTATTAGACCTGAACTTAACGTAAAGGCTTTAATTACCAATACCATCAAACTTTTGTTTCTGAAATGTAAATTGGCAAGTTCATGCTGCCTAACTACCAAAATATCAAGGAAAGAAACTAGAGAAAACCATTCACAACCAATAACTTTCATCAATATACACCTTTTAAGTTTGACCAAATAGGCTTAAGCACTTCACAACCACTGGAAAAACTAGCAACCTAATAGCTGCCTGCATAACTTGTATTGATCTACTCAATCTGCTTCTTTTTGTTATTCCTATTTGGAATCTATTTGTGAGAGGGAATTGGTCAAAGTAGGAAGAACAAAAAGAAACGGAGGGTGTAATAGTTATCACGGTTGCCAACTTGCCACTATCCTTTAACAGCATGCCTTGTTGCTATAATCTCCATAAAAGCTTCGCACTTCCGCAGAAATTCAGCAGTTTCACTAAGCCTCATCTCAAGTCACAGAACCCCACCACTGCAGGAAGGTAATTTGTCCATCGCCAATAACATGGGCATGGCCATAATCAAAGAAATGGAGACTGAAGAAGGTTTCGTCTAAATTTTTATCTATCCCTTGTGAAAGTATAAACCTATCATATTTGGATGTCCCACATTCAAGTATCCATTTCTTTTTATTTTCTGTCACCTTTTTACATGATGCAAACCCTTTTGAGGGACCGGAGGAGTAGGTGTCTGAAATATCTTGTTATGTGTCCAACGCCATGTTCAGATAATTCATAAAGCAGAAACCAGAGTGCAACACTATAACTCCATAGCATTATGCAAGAATTTCACGTTTTACAACAAAAATCATCATTGGACATTATTATATTTGCAAGTAGAAAGATATTCACAATACAGGGACATGGGATAGAAAAGATAATATAACAAAATTGACTTATTTGTTTATACAAGTTATCTTTAAAATTGACACAGAAAATGTGCGAGGAATATCACACCTGAATTAGACACGATTCAAGGCCAGTTAGTGAATTCAAACACTTTGAAGACTATATCAATTCCAGTGGGGATTTGCCATACAAACAGAAGAACGTTTACAGCATTCAGCGCAATGTGAAGACTTCTAGCTGTTTCATTTCCTTTCTGCATTGCGGGTACAAGAGCTGCAGCTGCTGCCCACAGCACAGTAATGCCTGTTTTGCAAAACAGACATGAGCAATATTAGAGGCAGATATACAAAAATATTATATAGATCTATAAAAACCTTCTAAAATCCCCATAAAACATTCCAGCACTTGGCAGGGGATAATTCTCTTTCCATTTACTCGCAAGTTGCATATAGCAGCAGTTCATACCTGCACCAGCAAATAAATGAGGCCCTGGAAATAGTTTTCCTGTTCTCATCCATGTGTTGACTCCTCCACCAACTGCCTCAAAAACACCAAATCCCAGTAATATTGACCCAGCATTAAAGTGTCGGTCCCTAAAGTTCCCCTTCAGCAATTGCTTCCTCTCCTGAATATATACAGAGAAAGAAGAGACATGTTACAGGATTATATCACAGTAATAGGTATAACCCTGAAGTTCAAGAAACACTCTTGTGCATAGTTAACATTGTTATCATGAATGTTGGAACTTTTTATATGTTTACAACGAGTACAAGGTTTGGATATAGCTTCGCATACTTGGTACCACATAGGAAGTCAGAGATCGTAGTGAATTTTACTACTTTCATAAACAATAACTCCAATTGATTTACTTTAACTGGAAACAGCATCACACTGATTCTAGAATGATTAAGGTAGACATTCAAAAGTTAAAACCAGTAAAAAGCTTAGCTTGCCACATGGAAACTCACAATTTGGTGGTAGAGAAAGCATGTAGATGAATTACGAGGTAACATAAGGCTAGATAGGTTCTTCTTCTACCTTTTATATGTAGAACAATGTAATGAATGATAATTCTAAGTTGCAATGGATGAGTCATTTTAACCAACAATATCTTGTCATCACCATTCAGGATAAAAACAAAGGCGTTCATGTCTAAGATGATAGCAAAGGCGTTCATGTCTGAGATGATACATGGATGATGGACAACAAGGCTAATATAAGGTGAAAATACTTTAGAGCCAACATAAAGCAACATATTAAATTATTAATCTATTTGAGCTTCATATACAATGTCCTAATCCCTCTCAACATCTTCTTGAGGCTCTCACCATGTTTTAGCCTACTGACAAAACTTACCCGTTGCCACCTCTAGTATCCTCCTGCATCCTCTTTCCGCTATCTCACTCCATCCTGCCTACTCTCCCTTCTCTCAACTCACCCAAGTGGAACGAAAATCATATAGTATTTAATTTATGATCTGCAACTTCTACCCCAACAGCCAATACTAGAATCATTCTCCACAATTCTAATTTACACCCTGTGGGCACATTGGATAGTCTAGGAAGAATGTCAATCATGGCTAAATATCCTGTGAATGCTGAATTCCAAATTCCAACTGATCAACGTTTCTTAAGCAATCTACCATTAATATCCTACAGAAAATCCTAAACAACCTTATCAACTAATTCACAAATCATACATTTATCCCATTATAATCACACAAAGGACACACTACACTAGTAACAATTGACCCTAGAAAATAATACACAATTATATCTAGAAATGGATACAGAACAGACACGAAAACACGAAACGGGCGTTTATTATGATATTCTGCCCACGAACAAGAATCCTTGAGGCTTTCAAAACCCTGAAATGTTTCCATGAAGTTTCCGGTGCAATACTAAGGCTCCGTTCGTTTTGGAGGTCAACGTTTTATAGGAAAAATATTTTCCCCATTTCCCATTGTTTGGTTGGACAAGGGATATAAAAAGGAAAATCAAAGTGGAAAAGAGTTTTCCATCCCTTTGTAAACATTTTCCTCCAAAATTTGAAGGAAAACCATGTTCCTCCACCCTCGCATTTTCCAACATCTCTATTTTTCCCTTCTTATAATAGTTTTCCATCAAACCAAACAAAGGAAAACTAATATCCATTTGCGTTTTACGCCGGAAAATGTTTTCCATCAAACGAAACGGACCCTAACTACTAAAAACAGAATTCAGAAAAGCTACATTACCTCAGTAAGCTCCTGAATTTTGGTCTCAACAGGAGAAGGAGGAGCAGAAGGTGTACCATCAGGAGTAACAGCAACAGGCTTAACTTGCTGTTTAAGCTCACTAATCTCATTCTGAATGGTCCTAATCCTCCGCCATTGCCATCCAAGATAACCAGCCCACAAAGTATACAAAAAAAGCCCACCCATCACAGCTGGGTGTATCAATGCAAAAGTTCTTCCCTCAAACAACCCAAATTTACCCTCAACAGCCAATGCATCCTATTCAATCAATGTACAAAATTTCAGTATAAAAATGAAATCTTTGGTCCAAAAAACAAAAACCCAGAAAAAAGAATTGGAAAAAATTACCTGGGTATCTAAAATAAAGGGCAATGCAATAGTGGAGAGAGAAAGAGGGGAAGATTTTAGAGAGTAAAAGAGTTGTTCTTTGATGTGGGTTAGTTGTAGAATTGGGTTAGATTTTGGTGGTGTGAGTGTAATTTGAGTGGGCGGAGAGTGGAGCTTGGATTGCGCGCGGAGAGGAGGTAGTGCGGGGAGTTTAAAGGCAGAGAGTGTGGCAGCCATGGTATTGGTTGCTCAGTCTCCGACGTTTTCCCTTGGAATTTAGTTGCAGTTGCAGAATGTATAGTGAGTTTCGCACTTGGCAGGTGGAGGAAGATTGAGAGAGACGAAGAGATAAGGAGATTTAAGGGTGTACAAATTGAACACGTGATTTTGCTTTTCTCTTTGGGCCTTCTGGAGTAGTACTCTATTTCTCTAGATTTTCTTAGAAACTTTGAGTATAGGGGGTGTGTATGTATGTATGTGTACATTTTTTTTTTTAGGTAAGATGGATGACCTTATTGAACTGATATCTCGTATAGGTATAACTAGTCAGATTTGAAGGTCAGACACCTTGGAAGGAGGGGGATACTAAGGGAAACCTCACCCCCCAAAAAGCCCCTAATGGGAAAGTCATAAGGCCAAACCTATACCACTAGGCTAAGATTTGCTTGGTTGTATGTATGTGTACATGGATGGGGCCTAATTGTCTAACGCAGTCTGAGTTTATTCATTATACACCTGTACTCACAAATAATTTTTACGCATTGTTTTTTGGAACCCTCCTTTTTTTAGTATATTTTGCTCATTTGGATTATTTCAAATTAGCAATGAGCAGAAAAATAGTCTTGGGTGTACCATGCTCACGGACCACGGTACACCCGGGTGCATGATAATATTTTTGACGCAGTGTCTCTAATTTTTATTTTCTTTGTTTCTTTTTAATCTACACACTTTTCTTTTTGATCAGTTTCTTTTTAATCTGCACACTATTGCTTTTTATATTTTTGGTAACATGTATGTGTCATTTAATTTCTCCTCTTTTTCCACCCATGTCATCCACTTTTTAATATTTTAACCTACTTTTTAGCTTCTCTCTCACTTTTGAGTTATATCATAAACTTTTTACTCTCAAGTTGACCAAATTATATGATCAAGTTGGTACTATGATGCTCAATGAATGTTTTTTTTAATGGGATGCTCGATGGATGGTGTTTTCAAATGAAAAGTTGTTTCCTCTCATTTACTCTAGAGCACTTATTCAATGAAATAATAAATTAAAACTAACTAGACAAAACCAAGTGAATGAGGCACACATTCTCTATCTTGGTATCCCCTCAACAAAAAAAAATCTCTATATTGGTCAATTGGGGAATAAACACAATTTGGGAAAGAAATATAACTTTGTTTTATTCTTCAACCATCTTCACTTAGACTTCATACTAAATTTGCACACTCATTTTAAGAAAGTGTAAAGTTTATGATTGGTAGAATAAAAATTATTGTTTGTGGAGGGATTCATATCTCATGAAACAATAAAACTCCATCAAAAAGTTTGGTCCCAAAAGTGAAAGTAAGAAGGACAAAAATAAATAAAGTGTAATCAAAGATTAGGGTCAAAGTTGACTAAAAAGTTAATTTAAAATATTGTCTAGTGTTTTATAAAGGGTATATTAGCAACCATACTTCTTTTAAGAACCTATTCCATTTTTCCGAGAAACAATCAATGATTTGATGAGCTTGATGGTTAAAAAGTAGAGATTGATAATCTTATAATCGCATACTAATTGTTAATTAACGAATGCAGTCAACAATTCTCTTTCTTTCCTAGATTACTGCTATAATTTTGGTTTTAAGTTAGATTATTGAAAAAGGCAAATAATTAGATCCTTAATGCACTACACGAGTTTTCCTCTGTGATCTACTGGTTAGTTGGAGGAATGTGAACACAAAGGTGAAGGTGAAAGGAGCTTTCCTAGCATGGTGCATTTGGGGAGAACGCAATTTCATGGTGTTCAACAACAAATCCACCCCTCCTAACATCCTGATGGCTCGTGTTGGTAGGCTCGTGGATGAACAAGGTAAATATGCTGAGAAAATTTACCCAACGCGCTAGGGCATTATCCCCTCCAGCCCACGCCACTGGATAGCTCCACCTGACGGCATTATAAAGATCAATGTTGATGTGTGCCTTGTTGTGGAAGGCTGGGTAGGTCTCGGGGTAATAGCTCGCAGCTCGAATGGGGATACTTTGTTTGCGGTTCTGCGTCACATCCGAGCTTGCTGGACGCCAGAAATTGTCGAGGCCAAAGCTATTGCTATGGCTAGGGCTGTTCAAAGACCAGGGTCGGACCGAAGATTCCGGTCCCGCCCTCGGTCCGAAAAAAATCCCGATTCCGGGTTTCCGGTCCGGTCCGGTCCAAACCCGGAAAATTCCGGTCTGGACCGGTGGACCGGAATTTCTGATTTTTTAGTAAAAAAAAAAAGTTTATATGTTAAAAAGTTTAAAAAGTAGTAAAAAGTTAGAAATTTAGAAACCTTCTATTTATAAACTTTAGAAATATTGTTATTAATATTATTAAAATTTTAATATATTTAATTTATAAATATTTTTAAATCAAATTAAAAATATTTTTAAAAAAAAAATAAAGATTCCGGTTCAACAGGTCCAAGACCGGACCGGACCGGAATTTTTCCGGTCCAGGGCCAAAATTTTTCCAGATTCAGGTCCGCCGGTCCAACCGGTTCCGGTACACCCCTAGTCATGGCTGTGCGTCTAGGCCTCACGCATGGACTCAAAGATGTGATACTGGAATCCGACTGTCAAGTAGTGATCAACCGCCTCTCAAAGAACGCAATCTTTCTTTCTGATTTAGATGGAGTTCTCTTTGACATTTTATCTTCTTGTGCTAGTTTTAATTCTCTTATGTGGTCTCATGTTAAGCGTGAGGGTAATTTTGTAGCTCATTATCTTGCTAGATTAATTCATTTCAGTGTTGAGCAAGTTTGGGAGAACCACTACCCTTTAGAGATGGCTCCTTATATACTCATGGATAACTTAATTTTGGAGTAATACAAATTTGCTTTTCCCCTAAAAAAAATTGCACTACACGAGTTCCTTTCCAAAAGTATGATAGTGTGAATAATTGAAACCAACCCACTGAAAAGCAAGACTTTGGGCCAAACACGGCCACATTGGGTTAAAATGTGGTTGATGGGCCCTGATGAATAGCTTGGAAGAGGTCCAATTTTATTTTTCATTTTACGTGTGTGCAACGTGTTTCGCAATTGACGTTCTCAAGAGTATATGTTAGGCCTTATACTTTGACGGAGACCTTTGGTACTCTGTTTGATTTTCAACGTCACCCGTTTATTTTCATAAAAAAGATACTTCTAAATTAGACTATGAGAGTGACCCAACATATTTTTGTGAGAAACCAATTTGTCAACGATTTTCCATTATATAAAAAGATACATTTGAATGATGTTGCATAAATGACGGGTTCACATATAATATTCATATGATATGCACACACGAAAAAAAAATCAAAATTATTAGTTAGATGGAATATTTATAATAAATTATGTAATATAAATTATAAAGGGTCGATGTTTAGAGTACTATACATGATATATGTCAATTTTCATACTCAAAGACGAAATCAAGATCCTTTAATCAATTTAAGCGGACTTTTCATTCTATCATCGATTGGTTATCAGATTTATTTGTGAGAATTCTATCTTTTTTATTATCATCCATCCCTTACTAAGTTGGGGCCTTTTGAATCATATGGTGAATATCCTATAAAACTGTATTAGTCAACTACATTACTACTCTACTAATACCACATGATTAAAGATCATGCCTAGCTAGTTGCTTTAAGGGTCTGTTTGGTTTGATAGAATATATTTTCCACGGAATATGGTTTTATATGAAAAGTATTTTCTGGTGGAAAATGCAAATGAATATTAGTTTTCCTTTATTTGGTTTGATGGAAAACTATTAAGCTAAGAAAGGGAAAGTAGAGAATGTTGGAAATGAGAAAGTGAAGGATAATGGTTTTCCTTCAAATGTTGGAGGAAAATGTTTACAAAGGGATGGAAAATTCTTTTTAATCCTAGTTTTCCTTTCTAAATCCCTATTCCAAATAAACAACGGAAAATGAGGAAAATCATTTTCCTCGAAAACAAATGGAGCCTGAGATCAAACCTCACCATCAATTTTGTTCGCTAGTTGTCTCTCATATTTAGTTCTTGACAATTATATCATTGTTTTTGCACTCTAATTTAGTTATGACTCATCAACGAAAAATTTACTAGGTACATGAGGTAATGAGGAGAACGACTTTCTCCCACGTATCCCAATCTAAACATCTAGTACAGAGTTAGCTAACCATATATAAAAATGATTAATACCGTTGTTATTCCAAATCATGATTATCTTTCGTTGGTATTCACACCTCTTTCGATCTACTTCATTTAATTTGATTTGTAAAAACGATAGAACTTCATCCTCGATCTCCATATCAATCCCTCTATCCCCTATATGCACCAATCTTCCTCTATCAAAATCACCGCGCATTATGCATCTTATCTTAGCACCACTTCATTCAATAGATTGAAGTTGCTATATAATATATATCACCTCTCGACTATTTCCTTGAAAGTTTCCCATATAGCCAATGTGAATCTTCGATATCATTGGTTCACTTTAGAATTGTCGAGAAATCATATCACTCATATTGGTTAAGATAAAAAAAAGCAAGGGTCCTTGATTGTCTCAAAAGTCTAGCTCCAACCCCATAACCCATTATACTTTAATTAATTAACTTGATATGGGCTAACATATCAGCATAATTGCCGACATAAAGCCGTCAAGATATGGTATATCCTCCACCTGTAATTATCATTAAGTTGTTTCCCCCAAGATGAAAACAGTTGGATATGTTTGGTAAGGCGTACCAAATCATTAAAATGACTACATTTTTTCAGTGATGAATAAGGAGCAACATAAGTACTACGTACATCACATTATCACCTAATAGAGTTGTAACTTCTAACTTGTAAAGGCCTAGTGGCCACTGGCCAGCCACATCAACTTATTGAGTACAAGTTTTTGCACCGTTAAAACACTTGGTCATTTGCCTCCGCAGTCGGCAGTCGCACTATTATTTGTTGGTCTGACTTGACATTAGCCAACGGGAGTGCCTTTTTAAATTTAAATGTTACTTTTGTTATCAAGTTTTGATAATAATTAAATATTCTCACAAGTATTGTGCATAGTTTAATTTTAAATGCCACATCATAATTTGAAATATGTAAAAATTAATAAATTGAATAAATTGGAGCTTATTCATTAAACTTTGAGCTGATTCACGATTCTTATGAGCCAAGTTTAGTGGTAGTCGACTCCAGGAATCTAAGTCGAGTTCAATTAGTTTATGAGCCGACTAGATTCATGATCATCCAAACCGAAAATAACTAACCATATCATAGTAGTTAGTAGGGATATAGATGAGCTTGTGTTCACAAGAGTTTCAAGTTACAATATGTAAGAATGAATTTTCATTTTTATTTAAGGGAAGAGAAGATTTTATTCCATCACAATATACACCACAAAGTAGGGATCACTTTAAAAAGGAAATAACATAACAGAAACAAAACCCAATAGAAACAAAAGCATATAGGAAGCTAAAAGAAAATGACACACGGGTCACAAGCTAATTCCATCTACGAGTATTCCCTACCAACAAATTATTCAAGCAAGGCGATTAAGCCTTGGTCAAGACTTAATTAGCTCAAGTCAGCTCAACCATATTCGATTCAAGAACATAACGTCTTGCTAAGTAATGCTAAGTTCAGCTAACAAAGCTTCACGCTCAATGACCTTAACAATATAATTATCTATACTAATATATTAAAAGGCGTTCCTAATAACGTATATGTGACACGTGTCAACATCCCTCGTACGTATATGTGCCACGTGTCAACATATCTCGTATGTATATGTGCCACGTGTCACCATCCCTCATTCAATAACATTTTATCCACGTCTTTCTCATATAGTAAAAAAAAGAAGCATTGTTAACATGAAGATTTGAACCCACAACCTCAACGTCCTCAAGTATGAAAGAAATACATCCAACTATCACTCCACCATACTATTATTGCTTATTTAATCAAAATTAATGATGATATATGAATGGAAAACTTTTGAAATCCATATAATGAATGAGATGACTTTTTTAAATGAGTATGAGATTAACAATAAGGTTACAAATGCAACCTTTAGTTCTATTCAAGAAAAAGATTCTTCTCAACTTACCAAGTGGAGAGCGAATTCTTTGTCTCAAGCAGGTAGAACTATTTTAATTCAATCTAATTTGGCTTCTAAAACTAGTTTTCAGATGCAAAGTTTCACTCTCCCTCCTCATATTCTTTCTTCGTTGGACAAATCATAGAGAAAATTTCTTTGGAATAAAGATCCTCATTCTAAAGCTCCTAATTTGATAGGGTGGGATAGAATTTGTAAACCTAAGAAATTTGGAGGTTTGGGTTTGAGGAAAGCTAAAGTTAATAATCTAGCTCTCCAATTTACTTCTTTGGAAAATAATAAGGATCTGATAACCTGTGGGTCAAATTGGTTAAGCAAAAATATTTAAAACAAGATAATTTATTCTCTTATAAAACTAAAGCTAATGTCTCTTGGCAATGGCGAAAACTTATGACTTTACGTGCTCCCTTCAAGCAAGGCCTTAGATGGATGGTGGGGAATGGTGAGAATGTTTCTTTTTGGAATGATAATTGGGTGTTTAATTACCCTATTAAGCAGAAGTATTTGCCTATTGAAGGTTCAGATGAGGTGAAGGTTAATTATTTTTATTACTGATTCTGCCCAATGGAATAAAGAGCTACTTTCTCAGTATGTACCATCAAGTGTTGTTAATGATATTCTTAAAAATTTTATCCCTTCTAATGAAGTGGCATATATGATTTTTTGGGGTCTTACTGCAGATGGAGAATATTCGGTTAAGTCTGGTGCTGCTCTGCTGCAAGGGTATGGTTTAGATCCACCTAACCAGGTTAATTTTGCTTGGATTTGGGGCCTGTCTATTCCTCCTAAAATTAAATTCTTCTTATGGAAAATTTGTCAGAATGGTCTTCCTACAAAAAAAAGATTAGAAATAAGTCATGTTTTCCTTCCTCTGGAATGTGTATTTTGTAACTTTCATTCTGAAGATGACCATCATTTATTCCTTGATTGTCCGTTTGTTAATGATGTTTTAGATATTGTTAATGTAAACGGGGTGTTTGCCCCTCTTCCTAGTGATCATCACAATAGCTCATTTATTGAGTATTTTTGTAATCTTAAGTCCAATTTGTCTCTTAAGAATCTTAATTTCTATGCAGTTGTGTGGTGGTTCATTTGGTATGCCAGAAATAGTATTACGTTTCGTCAGGAGAGTTTTTCTCCAACCAAACTAGGGGCTATGATTAAAGCTTATATGCACAATCTTGATAGTTCTAGCTCTTATTCAATGAAGTCTAGTTATGATCATAGTCATCAAACTTGTCAAGATAAGGAAAAAAACCAGAGGTCTAATATTAGTTGGTCTCCCCCTCCTCTTCATTCTGTTAAGCTAAATTTTGATGGTTCTAAGTTGCAAGATGGTAGCACAGCTTTTGGCTTTGTTATTAGAGATTATGAGGGGAAGCTGTTGATTAATGGTGCGAATGCTATCTCAAATAAAAATTCGATTTTAGTTGCTGAGGCCTGGGGTCTTAGAGAAGGTATTAGGGGAGCTATTTTATTGGGGGCTAAGAATATTACTATAGAGGGGGATAATCTGACGGTTATTCAAGCTATTAAAAGAATTTGGAAAGTGCCATGGTCTATTAATGCCCTAATTAGTGATGCAGAAAAGGATCTAAGGAAATTTGATACGTATGATATTCATCATGTGTTTAGAGAAGCTAATTATGCTGCAGATTGGATGGCAAATCGTGGTCATTCTACTACTAATCTTTGTTATTGGTTCAAGTCTCCTGATATTGCGTTTTCCAAGATCATCCGTAAGGATGCTTTAGGGTGGCCAGTTAATTGGGTTCCTCCCTAGTTTCTTTCTTTCTGGCTAAAAAAAAAAAAGAAAGAGTATGAGATGACTTATTTAACTACTACTAAATTAGTAGATAGCGGAAACCCCTATCGACGCCCTAATAAATACTAGTTAGCCTATTAAAACATGTAACAAAATACTTTGAAGAGAGTATCATATTATGAAATAAAAAAAAATATTCGTTAAACCTCATTATATATGGGCCTGAACTAAAATTGATTTACCCCTCAAAAAAACTAAAATTGATTTACATGTGGAGTTGTGTCTACATCGACAATTTTTAACTAGCCAAACAAATTCAAATTCAAGTTCAGTTCAACTCGGTGCACATATAAAATGAAAGTTTTGAACTTGATTGTTTAGCCTTTAAGGTCACATATTATTATATGATTATGTAGAATATGCACCGCAAGTTTAATTTGGCCAGTATCCACATCTCATGGGCGATGATCAATCACCATCATAAGTTAAATAGCTGTAATTTAGACGTCAAGTCTCTTAAACTCGATAGTAGTTGGCACATAAAAACAGAAATGGCATACGCAAATACCTAATGATTGTGTTAATTCATCTTTCTTCATTGTGATTTTATTACATAAGACAAATGTATGCGACGAACGATTATATAGTTATTGATCCCAATATCTGTTGTCTGATCACTCCATATCCCACTTACATGTATGGCTACCATCCGCCTATGATTGAGCTTTCTTTTTCAGTTTTGGCACAAAAAAGAAAAGTATATATTATATATGTTATTTCCATGGCCAAAATACTGCTGGCCTCAGGATATGCTTTTATGGTGACAGTAACATAATAAGTACTATTCCTATTGCGGGAAAATGCCTCTAATGATAATAATGGTTGGTCCAAGTCTTTAAGTAGAAATTTTTTAATAGTTAACCTAATTAATCTTTTAATATCACAACAATGACAAAAATTTCTAATGATTTTTATCCAATACATGTGTAATTTTTCTTCCCCCATGTGTTCATGTTTAATTGTTTAGATCACATAAGGAGGAGATTATGAGAGGGTGTTAAATTGTACACGGGTGTAGCATAATGAACTTGCTAAAAAAATTTGCAACTTTTTCCACACGTCTTCTTTGGCCGCCAACACAAGATAGATTTTGAATCATACCTTATGGTAGTACTCCGATGAGGCGATGACCAATCTAAGATAGGACCTCAAGTGAATCCCGATTTGTACCCTACAAAGAGCCTAATTATTTTTTTCACTTTATCTGTCGTGGTTTAGCCCCTCGCGCGAATGCACCAGAAGTTTTTCCAAAAAAAATGTTTATTGGTTTGCTGGAAGCCTGGAACATGGAACCTAATAAGAGATGGCGTTATGTATAAAGGCAATAAAGCTGATGGTTTTGGCCATATCTAAAGCTAAAAAAATTACATATAGGGCCGGGTGATCTCTTCTATATTTGTTGTATGAGAAATCCAGGTTGGTGTTATCAGTAGTAATTGGTAAAGGTGTAGAACTAGCTAGCGTGAGCTAGTGGCCAGTGCCGTCCACAATGCAAGACCACAAGTTGATTAAGTGACAGAAAGGCTGAGGTGTATACAAGACAAATCGAAGCAATTGACAACGGAGCTCAGAAATAATAAGTCACAGTGCACGAGTGTATTTCCCTAATTTACACTCTAATATTTGATAATGCAAAATTGGCGAATATGTACACATGTTCTGCCATTTTCTATATGTTTTTTGTCCATGAAACGAGAACCTAAGCTGCAATAATTCAGTTGAGAACTCATAACGCAGGGGTGAAGATTTTTCCGGTCCAGACCTGAACCGGAAAAATCAGGTCCAATCCCCGGTCCAACGAATTCCACAAATCATGTCCACCACGTCCGTTCCAAAGAATTCCACAAATTCGGTCCACCACGCGCCGGTCCGGTCCTGGACCGGTGAACAACCCTAGGTGAAGCTACAAGGGGGCTGGCGGGGCCCGTCCCCCGCAGCCCAGCTTTGAGGTCCATGTAATTTATAATGGTCCCTGTAGGTTTTTGAGATATATTTGATTGAATTGGCTATTATATCATATAAATACTGTTATTTGAGTGGTAAAGTGGGAATAAAATTTTCTTATATGGTCCCGTTAACTTTTGATTCTTGGTTTTGCCCCTAATGAGACATGTTTGTTTCCCATGATGTTGATGCACGTACATAAAATCTTCAAATTTATCTGTAATTTTTACTTTTATTTACGTTAATCTTCATATCAGTCCATGTCAGCTAAACTTAATAACTTATCATTCCTCCCCTAATCCCCTCACTCCCCTGGATTTTTTTTTGTGGTTATTCCACGTTAACCCATGCTGCTTTTGACATGTGTTAGTATTATACTCCGTAAACTGTAAATCTGTAATTGACAACATTAATTGATTACTACCAACTTCCTCCAATATGTCGGCTTTCTTCCCGATTTTAGCAAATTAAGCACAACTCCTAAGCTATTACTCCCTCCGTTTTTTTTACTTGCTACATTTGATAATGCACAACAATTAAGGCAATATCACTTTTAAGTTTTTGGGAGAGTACTTTTTGAGCCATTTAATGTAAAATAATGGAAAAAAGTGAAAAAAGTAGTATTTTGGGTGGAAAAGGTGAAAAAGTAGTACTTTTGGGTGAAAAAAGAGAAAAACAAATATAATAATAATACTTTATGGTGGGCCAAGTACCCCAAATAAGGAAATGTAGCAAGTAAAAAGAAACACCCATATATGGAAAATGTAGCAAGTAAAAAAAATGGAGGGAGTATGAAAGTCCATCTCAGTTTTTCTTATTTCCTATTTTTCTATCAATTTGAACTTGCATATGTTCGACAATATATAACTTTGACCATTAAACTTTCTCATTATGTATTATTTTAAATTATATAATATTAATATTTTGAAAATATACATAGTGATAATTTGATAAATTTAAGAATATCTTAAAAGATAAGGAGACGTTTAATTCACTAGTAGGGAAAGGAATGAAAGAAAAGTGACATTAAATTCTTCGTTTTTCAAACAAGTTCCTCTCTTCATTATTTCCGTCACAACTGGGCAAACTTTATTTTACACCACTAGACCGCCATTATCCATACCACCACCACCGTACTCCATCACCCTAAGAGCACCTCCACCACACCAAATCCGACCTTCAATCCCACCATCTTGAGCACCAGTGACTTCAACAGCAACTCAATTCATGTAAATTAATTATTTGGTCAAATTTAACCTTAAAAAATTCATTGCTAGAGTTTTTATTGATGTATCATGTAAGAGTATACAAATATGTACATATATATCTTTGTAATTATGTTAACCCTAGATTAGGTTGTATCATTTTTATATACGTAATATCATTATTTTGCCTCCTTGGGCATTCATTCATTCACTTCTAACAAAATTCAGTTGATAATATATACAAATCCTCACTTTATACATTAGTTATGATCTCTTTCTTAATTTCATGACAAATAGAAATTGTACAAGGGGAAAAAAGGGGAAGGGAAAGAAAGCTAGGGATCGGATGACGAGGAAGATGAAGCTCCATTTTCTCTCAAAGGCCTTGTGTAATTGAATTTATATGAACTTATTAGACCTTATTAATCCTTATTAGACCTTATTTTGTAAGAGTGTTAGACCTTATTTTAGCTGAGTTGAACTTATCTTGACTTATTAGTCATTATTAGACCTTAAATAAACTTATTTTTTCAGATAAGGATTGAAAATACGGTGAATAGAACAAGCCCAAAATTTCTCCAATTTTAGAGGTAAGATGATGTTCATTAAAGACACAGGGAAAACAGATTTCTCCCTTTCCCTCTGTTTCCTTCCCTTAGGCCTTAACCCCGTATCCAAATAAAGAAACTTATTCCCCTTCCCTTCTTTTCTTTCTATTTCCCCTTCTGCAAACATATTGTATGTCTTAACAAATAGATTTTTCAAATCATTCATTGCAAATTTGCAACACCACTTCGTTTCTCTTTTCCTATTACTATATGATTTCCGAGTTGAATATATGTTGTTTCATCCGTCAAACTCAGTACTAATGTGTTCACTTTTCCATAAAAGTTACCTTCTTGTGTTTGTACTTGTGAAAATTTTATTTTTGGAAGCAATTGGTCAAAATCAAGCCATAATCCTCCAAAAAATTAAGTCATACACTCCTATTTTAATCAATTGGACCAAGTCTAAAGTTAGGTTAGCTAGCTAGAGAGCTCCAAACCTGAATTTTACGGGTGCGTCACGCATCAATATATACATAATCAATTCATTTACTGTTATCTAAAGTGTTCAGAAGGTAGATAAGTGTTGGTGGCATTATATCAAATTATCAATGATTGTGTAATTAGTGAAAGTGACTAAATTCATTTATTATTTAGACATTGAGTTTGGTGGAACAAGTAAATTGCCCCCGGCTATAGAATCAAAGAATTTTGGAATTTTAAAGGGAATGATTCTGAAATTTAAACCCATAGCCCATATGGTCCCAATTAGCTAGTTTGGGTTTACAAGAAAAATATATTATATTTTTGTTGATAAATTAAATTAATAAAAAAAATATGGTAGGTTAAGCTGAATAGTTTAGTTTTGTTTAAGGGGGGAAAAACAAGGACATGTCTTTCCAACAAGATTTCATTATTGCAAACGCTTAATTTATACATGAAAAGGTATATGAAATCAAACCAAAGTCATAAATTTGCTAAACTTGAAAGGTCTATGGAGTAAGGATGACTAAACAAAGGAATTTAAAGTCATATTTCTTCAACTCATTTTTAGTAAATTCAATTAATTGTATCTTATCCCTATGTTTTTTTAGTAAATTTATTTTTTCACTTTTGTCAATGCATATTTTACATCATTAATATTTTTTATTACATGTTAGTACAAAATTTGATATTCTTATTGTACTCATTGAGATGAATTAAATTAAATGAGTAATACCTACCTGAGACATGGCTATTATTTTTTCATGAAGTACATTAGAAAGAATTCAAAAGATTTTTATTATTTATATTCTTTATATAGTACTACCAGATCAAAATAATTTTGGACTCACAATTCTAGTTCTCAAATTATTTTGAACTCTATTTTAATCATAATTAATATAACCATCTAAATATTTTCATAAAAAGTTTGAAAAGGTTGGTGATACTCACTCATGGAAATGGAATGCATTGTGTGTGGCAGTGTGGCTAAATTTGTTTTGCTGATCATTAATGACATTTGGGCTCCCTGGCTCCCTGCAAAATTGAGTTAAAACGCAGGCCATCTTTAATATAGAGATGGACCCCTTCCCTCTTCCAGTGGCGGATCAATGTTTAATCTAAAAAAAAAAAAAAAAAAAAAAAAGGCAGAGTACGCAGAGAGTGCAGACCACAGTGGAAAGTGGAAACGTCTTCCTATTCAGTCTCTCTGACACACTCTCTGTCCTCTCTCTTTTCACTTTTCACTTTTCACTTTTCACTTTTCACTTTTCAGTCACTCCCCTCTCTCTCTCTTCACTTTCACTTTTCTTATCGTTCTTTGCCCTCCTTCCTACTATCAGATTTGAGGGATTGTCACAGAATCCCAATCTCTTCTCCAACTCAGGTTTTGCGGTGACCGTCAATGGCCGGAATCAAGTACTTGCTTCTCTTTTTTTGTGGGTAAACAAGGATTGTCACAAAAATTGAGGAGAGAGAATTTTCGACTTTGAATGGCAATCTGTAAATTTTCAGTTACATAAATTCAATTTGAGATTTAAGCAGCACGAATCCCTCTCAAGATTTCAATCTGTAATGCGCTCGTCAATCTGTATGTTAGGCTCTCTATTTCGCCTAAAATCTAAATTTTTGTTGTTCAAATTTTCAGTTTCATGGATCTGCTTTTGCATTAGATTTTCGTTGATTTTTTGCTCAATTAATGTTTCGGTTTGTTGTATTTGAAGTTTGGTTTGGTTATTCGAAAGATTAATTGCTTGTTAAGGTAATTTTAAAAGGTTACTTTTGATCTAAACACCTAAATTCTAAAGTCAATTGCTTGTTTTCAATGAATTCCACAAGTTGTGGGGTCAAATATTGATCTTTATCTCAAGGTTTTAGAATTTCTTTCATGGTTTGTATGATGAATTGTAGAGAGCCTTTATTTTTTTTATTTGACGAGAAGAGAAACAACAGCAAAGTATTCAAAACCCCAATTCCTCTTGAGGTAACCTAGTTTTAATTAAAAGTCAAATTATCTTGTTAATTGCTTCTTGTTCAGTACTTGATTGTGCGCTTTAGTGGTTTAATTGGTTGTTTAGTAAATTTATCAAGTTTCAATTGGATTATTAGCCGCTAATTTATCAAAGTTTTATTAACTGGCAACACAACACAACTCTTCTACTACTTGGATTATTTATCAACTTTCTGTTTGTCAAGCATTTAATGTAAAATTTGTGGTGTGTAAAAGTTGAAATATACAACATAATCTTGGATAATCTTCTGCCTTTTTAGACTGCCCAGGACTTAATCTTTTTAGGTGAGTAAGGGAGCAAGTCTTCCATTATGGTTTAGTGGAAACTTGGGTTTGGAGAGCAACTTATTTCACATGAAAATTGATAATAACATTCATTAAATATTAGATGAATAAAATCCTCCTCATCAAGAAAATGAACAACCTGTCACACAGTTTCCTCCAAAATTGAAATGAACTTTTATGAAGGTTTTTTTTTTATGCATTGGCTATTGGTGGTAATATGGTCGGTGGAAGATGGTGTGACCAACCATTCACAAATTCCTGGATCCGCCACTGCCCTCTTCCCCCATTTTCCTTAATGAAAACCCAAAATAATTAGTTGATGTAGATTATGAACAATCTAATGTAGAATATATAAACAGACAAGAAGTAAATGTTTTTGGAAAGTGAAAAATAGTAGAATTATTTGCTTAATATGAATATGAAAAGTGACACAACCAAGAAAATATCCTTAAAAAGTACCATATGTAAGAAAACTATCTATGAAAATATTAGTACACGTTTTATTCACATCCAAATGACTTTTTGTAATTCAGGAAAATATAATTTTATTGAAGAACTTTTAACAAGTTAGGGCCTGTTCTCTTCGGCATAAAACAACTGAACTGAACTGAACTGATTGCAACTGAACTGAACTGAACTGAAAATAAGCTGGGGAGAACAGGCCCTTACATTGATCTTACACAACTCATGCATATCGACTTAAAAATGATCCCAAACCTCACATTTCACTATGAGGTTTATGCGATTTCAAAGTTTTTTTTAATACTATATGACTTTGTACTTGTTATAAATTCATACCATGCCTTCATCTTTTTCATAATCTGCATATAAGCTATAGCCTATCGTGGCTTTTAGAACGTCTCAATAATGTCCCTACTTTTATATGACAGTTAATAATATTCGTTAATAAGATGTTTCATTTGTTCTAGATATACTTAATTCCGAGTTAGGGTTAATAATAATTACTAATTTAATTAGCCCTCTAAATCTAATTTCCTAGACAACTAAATTTTCTATCGATCGAAAAACTTATATTTAAGATTAATATACTACTTCTGCATCACATAAATTCTACTTGACAAATTTAATCAAAAGGAATAGAAGGGCTATAGATTAGAATTTTTTCCTCCAATAATGCTAAAATGGGTTTTAATTCCTGAAATGTGCCGAAGTTGAAATTAATTCCATGGGTACCGTCCACGTAGGACGGTATGCGAGAAAATTTATTTTCGACAAAGCAAACCACTACTCAGAGTAGCGGTTAACTTTAAGTTATTTGGAAAGGGTATACGAGGTAAAACCGCTACTTACCAGGCAAAACCGCTACTCAGAGTAGCGGTTTACTAGGCAAAACCGCTACTCAAAGTAGCGGTTTATTATGGAATGCGTGCTTTCCCCTTCTTTCTTGCGTCTGTTAAGTTCCGTAATAAACCGCTACTCTGAGTAGCGGTTTATATGCATGTCTTACAACTTGTCTTAGGGACATAATATAACCGCTATTTGAAGTAGCGGTCATCTTTACATTATTGGTATTAACCGCTACTTTGAGTAGCGGTTTTGTTAAAAAAACAAAATTCTCGTGTGCCGTCCTACGTGGACGGTACCCAGGGAATTAATTTAAACTTCGGCACATTTTAGGAATTAATACCTATTTTAGCATTATTGAAGGAAAAAATTCCTATAGATTAACACTTACTCCCTCTGCTTTTTTTTATTTGCTACATTTGACTTGCACGGTTTTCAAAGCATTATTTAACTCTTAATATCTCTTATTTCGCTTAAGTAAAAATTATAAAAATTTGATATTATGAATCTACACGTCGAGACGAATCTAACAAGATCACACATGACTATATTTTTACTTATAAAATAATCAAAATAATCGGTCAAAGTAGTGGCTTCATTCCCAAGAAATCAAATGTAGCAAATAAAAAAAAGCAGAGGGAGTAAAAATGGTAAGCATCCAAAAACATGTTGGGTTTAATTAGCTGGCCTGGCCCTTCGGAGAACCTACAGTTTGTAATGTCTCTGTTACCAGTACACCTCTTTTTATATTTTTTTTTTCATTTGGCAGGTAAATCATAAATGTTTATGCTAATTATTCTCACTAGTCACTGGTACAATTTGATCATGTCACCATTTTATTGAAATGCTGGATTCCCAGCATTAATGTGTCATCAGCACGGTGACATTTTACTTACTCTTGTCCAACGTCAAGTGGTGAGGCTTTAGTGTCATCAGAGTAGTCTCATCTCATTCATTAATTTGTTCACCTTCTTTTTATCTATCCTTTTTTCTTTATTAGTAAAGTAGTAGATGCTACATGCTAGGACTAAATTAATAATTTTCTTATACCCCTTATACTATCTCTGTTTTTTTTATTTGCTACATTTATTGTGCACGGTTTTCAAAGCATTATTTAACTCTTAATATCTCTTATTTCGCTTAAGTAAAAATTATAAAAATTTGATATTATAAATCTACACGTCGAGACGAATCTAACAAGATCACACATGACTATATTTTTACTTATAAAATAATCAAAATAATCGGTCAAAGTAGTGGCTTCATTCCCAAGGCAACAAATGTAGCAAATAAAAAAAAACGGAGGGAGTATAACAAAAGAATTTATCATGTGTAATTATGAAAAGTAAAAAAATAATTAACCGAATTTGTACTTGGCATGTCCTCTTTTGAAAACCAAGCTTAGCTTGGCTCACTTGGTAGGAATTCCACTTCATGACTTAAAGGTTAGGGTTTCGAATCCCACCAAATGAGGGGCACTTGGAGGAGAATTCCCCTTACAACTCCCCCGCCTTTCAAGTGTCTGGGTCTCTGGGTTGGGCCCAGTGCGAGGACAACTCAGAGGTTATTCATCTTACCAAATCAAAAAAAAAATGTCCTCTTTTGAAAATACACAATGAAACAAAGTAACCATGCTTACATAGGGAAAAATTAGATTATGTAATACATAAGCTCTAAGAACATTATGTTAGTTACATAGTTGCACCCCATATGAAATATATATATATCGTATTCAAGATTCAATATAGATAAGTTTAAATATGACAAAAATCAATGTCAAATATATTGGTAAAAATTGATTTGATCAACAAAATCAATCCTAAAAAGTAAGTTTTAAGATATTGATTTTGACCATAATTATATGATTCTATTACAAAAAAAAATAGTAAAAAGATATGTTTCAAAACTATATAATTTCACACAAAAACAAAAACAAAACCAATTGTCAAAGTCAAAATCTCAAAAGCTAAACGACCTATTAAATTACTAGCTAGCAATCCTGGTTTGAAAAATCTACTTAATTCACAGATGTGAGACTTTTTTTAGTAGAAAGCTCACATAGATCCTTTTTATTTTAAAATATCATGTTAATGACTATATTAAATCCTCAAACATGGTAATGTATCTCTAGATTTCAGAATTTGTCAATCCAAATTCTTCGCAAAGATGCCAAATCTCAAACGTGGGGAGAGGCTTCCATGGTTAACTTAATTAGCTATAGAAGATTACATCAAAAGTTGTCCCCTCACGTGAGATCAACCATCTTCAAACCCCCACCAATTGTAAAATCATACAAGGAGTTATTCTGTAATCTTTATTAAGAAATAAGAATCATAATATATACAATCTCCGTTCTAATAGAGTCATGGACCGTAAATATTGTTTATCTTAATGCGATTTGTTAAAATTCTTCAAAGTTTCATTAACTTTTTTTTAATACGTAATCAGAAATATCAATACTTGATGAGAGTTTTTAGGAATACAAAAAATTAGATGTTATTCCCTCCGTTTCCTTTTAATGGTTACACTTTGATACTATTCATATATTTGAGTTCGACTATCATTTTTTATTAATGGATAAGGAAAAATATACTACTGTGAGATCTTATTTGATTCGTCTCGATATATATACTTTTGGAAAATCAACTTTTTATAATTTTTACACATGCAAATTTAGAGATATTAGTGTTCAAACATTTACATTGACAAGCGTGAAAAGGTAAAGTGTAACTATTAAAAAAACGAATTGACGAAGTAAAAATATTAGTCGATTTGCAAGTAAAAAGAAACAAATAAAAATATTGTACTTGCTATATATCTGTCTTTGCTGTCAAGTAGCTGTGAATTGACGAAGTAGTAGTAGTGTGATTGTGTGAAGAATCTATTTCTTCTTCTAAATTCCTCTCTTTCTTCCCTCACTCTTTATTTTTCACCTTTCACAACTACTTCTTCTTCTTCTTCTTTCTTCTTCTTTCTTCTCTCCCTTAAACCCACCCTCTTCCCAAAATCCAAATGATTCCAGATTTCCGGCGAATAATCATCGCCTTAATCACAATCTCACTCTTCCTCTTAATCCTTCGTTTATTCCTCAAACGAAAAATCCCAACTTCTAAACTCAAAAACTGGTGGCGTTTAATCTCCGACAAATTCCACGACCATCAATTCCTTAAAGTCCCTGAATTTAACGACAACAACCAAGAAAATCAACTTTTCCGACGAGTTTCACTTTACCTTAATTCCCTCGAATCCCTAGAAAACTCCGATTTCATCAACCTTTTTTCCGGCGCTAAACCCACCGACATCCTTCTCTCTCTTAACCCTAATCAAACCATCGTTGACCACTTTCTCGACGCTCCTCTTCTCTGGTCTTACGACGTCGTTTCACCCCCAACCTCCTCTTCTTCTTCACCGACAAAATCATTCCTTTTGAAAATCAGAAAACGCGATAAACGACGCGTTTTAAGACCTTATCTTCAACACATCCACACAATCTCCGACGACATAGACCACCGTGTAAAAGACATACGTTTATTTACAAATTCAACCTCAGGTTGGAAAACGGTGCCGTTTTCTCACCCTGCAACAATCGAAACGGTTTCAATGGATTCCGATTTGAAACTCAAGATTAAATCCGATCTCGAAACGTTTCAAAAATCGAAACTTTATTACCATCGTTTAGGGCGTGTTTGGCGTAGAAGTTATCTTTTGTACGGTCCTTCAGGTACTGGAAAATCAAGTTTTGTTGCTGCAATGGCAAAATCTCTCTCCTACGATGTTTACGACCTCGACATCTCCAAAGTTTCTAATGATTCCGACCTTAAATTTCTCTTACTCCAAACAACCCCTAGATCGTTAATACTTGTCGAAGATTTCGATAAATACATCGTCGGTAAAAATAGTTTTTCACCGTCGGTAACGGTAACTATTTCTGGGGTGTTGAATTTCATGGATGGTGTGGTAAATTCTTGCTGTGAAGAGAGGGTAATGGTTTTTACTATGACGGGTAAAGAAGATATTGACCCGGCAATTCTACGACCGGGTCGGGTTGATGTTCATATATATTTCCCTTTGTGTGATTTTAGTAATTTTAAGAATTTAGCGACTAATTATTTAGGGGTGAGAGATCATAAATTGTTTTCACAAGTGGAGGAGATGTTTAATAGTGGTGTTACAATGAGTCAAGCGGAAATCGGTGAGTTGATGATGGTGAATCGGAACTCACCGAGTCGAGCGATTAAATCGGTTATTTACGCGCTTCAAACGACGTCGTCTGGTGTGTTGGAAAGTTGTAAAGGAACGCCGAGAAACGGGCTTAAGTCGGGTCGTGAATCGGTTGATGAATCGGGTGACCCAGTTGGAGGAATCGGGTGTAGAGATGGTGTGAAAGAGATTAGGAAATTGTATGGGTTGTTGAGAAGGAAAAGTGGGAGGAAATCGGATTCCTTTGATTTGGGCTCTACGTGATCAGAAGGTAGAGTTAGTCTTGCGTGGACCTGGTCGTTAATTTTTTTTTTTCAATGTAAAGAATGGGTTAAATTATTTATGAAGTGGGTATTTTTTTGGGTTACAGAAATTAGGGAAAAAGGTTAAAGGGTGGAAGGTGCAGAAATCAGAACAATAGAAGTGAATAGAACATGGGCAAAAACTCATGTTTTTTCAATCATTCAATTTGTTCATATAGTACAATTACTCCTTTATAAATGTGTGGCTCCATAATTAGTTTTAGAATTTTATATTTTGACAAAAAAAAAATTTGTGGGTTGTACTTGTCCCTGTGATAAGGTGGGGATTGTAAATGATCATTTACTTTAAACAAATATAGTAAAGAACTTTTAGAGATTGTAGAGTTGTGCTTTTTTTTTTTTTAGAAAAGGAAGATTTCTGATTAATTCCTTATAAAGATTTCTGATTAATTCTTAGGTTCATTTCAGCTTTAGTACTTGTGATTTCTTATTAATCCAAACTTTAGCCGCGTACTACTTGCTTTCTTATAAAGTTTCCATCATGTTTGTGTAGTTATATCTGATGAATGCTAATGCTAATGCTAATGCTAATGCTAATGCTATTGCTATTGCTACCCCATGTTAAATTTGGGTTTGTACTTTATAGTGAGTTGAATGTATTGTTGGTGCATCTGAAGCTGAATTAAAATTTCCGCTTCTGTTCTTAAGGGCATTTATGCTATCGTGTTTTGTTTTCAGCTTTAGGTTACTCCATTTGTAACTGAAATCATACATATTAAGGCACTGTTCTTTTGGACTTATTTTTAGTTCAGTTCAGTTTCTCGCAGTTCAGTTAGGCTCTGTTTTTTTGGACTTATTTTCAGTTCAGTTCAGTACTCTCTGCATTTCAGTTTCCCGCAGTTCAGTTTAGTTTATCGCAGTTCAGTTCAGTTCAGCCCAGTTCAGTCCAAAAGAATGGAGGCTAAATTGAAAAAGTAGTTTTAAACTTTTGTTATTAGTTTTCAAATGGCACAAGATTAATGTAACTATATAAGTATGACTTCATACAACATAAGTAGGTGATGTGATTTGTTAAAATTTTGAAACTAAGAATATAAATTTGATTATTAGTTCCACTACGTGGGAGTACATAAATATTGATGAAAGTTGAATTACATGAAGCATATGTTGCACTGGATAAGCATTGAAGACTGAAAAGTGTTTTGAAGTTTGACATCTCAATGCAAAAGTGGCATTAATTAAAAGTGGATGAACTACATTTTTAAATTCATATGTGAACGCAGATGATATTTTATGTTAGCTAACCAAATTCTACACAGTTTCTTTCAACGTGCTCTTTGTGCTATTTGTTTAGTGAGTTCTCACGGAGTATTATGAATTGGGTTTGTAGTCTTGGTAGCTCTCGAGTTAGTGTTAGTACTATGGCTATTTCTTTTCGTTGTTAGTTATCTTAGAGATGAAGGGATGGACAAACTCGAAATTGTATCATAAGTTTTCCTGTTCGAGTTTTGACAATCTCCTTCGTCTTCCATTCAAAAAAAAAAAACTCATTGTCATGAGCGAAATAAATTCTCAATAGTTACAAAATGGGAATTTCTAAAAAAGGATTATCTATTCATATACTATCTCTCTAAAGTCCACGTTAATGTTCTTCTCTAACATAAAAAAAGAAAGAGCACAAAACTATTATATGACCGACTCTACTTTCAGAATCTACAATTTTCTACTTTGAATCAAATTTTTTTCAACTAAAGTTCATATACTTCTTATTGCTCCCTCGTAACCTCTTCTCTCTAATTGTTTGCTCATTTTCCATTTTGTTACTCTTGAAAGAGTTGTATTGATTAGATACCACCTCCGTATTTTAAGACGCAACATTTGTCTTATTGTTGTGTGATAAAAAAAGATCAATGTTGCATCTAAAAAGAACATAAATAGTATATAAATTTGTCTTTCGTGTATAGGGTTAGAATTGTAGAAATCATACCATTTTGCCCAACACATTTCATACCAAATTTAGTAGCACAACACAATTTTCTATGTACTTTAAAAGAATATATCATGTCGAGTTGGTCTAAATTATTATTTTTCTTTTTTTGGGGTGAGGTCTAAGTTATTAACATAGGTATGTAACAAAATATAAAAAGACATTAGTGTCTACTAATATGTTTATGGTGTAATTTTAGAGTTCATTCATCATACAATCGAGACTAATTTATGCTCATTTACTAATTTAGAACTTTCTTTTTTAGTATATTTTGTTCATTTGGATGATTTCAAACGAGCAATGAGCAATGAGCAATAAGCAAAAAAATAGCCTTGAGTGTACCATATTTACGGTACACCCGGGTGTATGATAAAATTTGTAGTATTTTTTTTTGTTATAAATGGAGTAAGAATTAGTTGAGAATAGTTATTCTTTCCTAATTCCTACCATACTCATAAAATAAATTGGACAAAGTGTAAGTTGAGATAACTGAAAAACTAAAAAAAGTATGGGAAAATTTCAAAAAACTACCTTTTATAATCAAAAAATTTCAAAAAACTACCTTTTAAAAATTTTCTTTCAAAAAACTACCTTATATAACAAATTCCTTTCAATATACTACCATTTTACGTTTATATTTAATACTAATCAATAAATGACGATCATTTGAAGGTGTTCTTGCTAGATGGGGTAGCGAGAAAAGAAGAGAGAAACGAGAGGGGAAGAAAGAAAAACAATTTACGGTGACTCAATTATTAGTGATTAAACCCCATTTATGATAAAATGGTAGTATATTGAAACAAATTTGTTATATAAGGTAGTTTTTACTATAGTATGATGTTTGTTTGGAAAATTTCAATGCCTTTTACCGGAAATCTGGATGTTGCGCTTGACAATATACACTGTTTTGATTTGTTGATCCAAAAAAACAAATTGACCCTGACCTTAAGATAGTTGGTTGGTCCTGTCAAAAAAAATAAAAATTTAAAAAAAAAAACAAAAGAAAAAGGTTGGTTGGGCCTGAAGCCTAAAAATTGTTGGAAGTTGGAACCATGACATAACCTATGCTGGCATTTTGTGAGGCATTATTTTTGTTGATTAAAGTTAGCCATGTATATTTTCCTTTCTATATTCATCATGTTGTTTTGTAGTATGCAGTACAAGCATGAGTATGAAACCCATAAATGGGCAGTACTACTCTATTACTTAATTCAGTCAAAAACTATTTTGTGGGGATTATCAATATGTAAACTAAATGAAGATATTAATTGTCAACAACCAATTGGAAAGCTATAGTCATACGTCTAATCCTCCAAGCTACCAACAAATGAACTATACCATTTGATCCCTTTATCACTCATTGTACTAATAAATGTCGATATTCTTCACAATGAAATAAAAAATTAATAAAGATATATAAGGGAGTAATATAGATATCCTCTCAAATAGATAAAAAAAATCAATGAAGATTTATATATCAATAGAGTACACTTTTTTTGGCAGAATTTGTGCCCAATCATGAGTAGTAAAGCTCTTTATGGCTAAGATACATTGATATGAGAAAATATAATTATTTGAAATATTTTGCTAGATTACTCCTATGATCCTATTTAATAATTGGATATTATTAAAAGAATATATAATTGAAATGGTTATCTTAATTGCTAAAACATATACTTCCTCCGTTGCAAATTAAATGCAACAAATCCACTTTAACGCATGACGAGACATTATTTTGACCACAAATATCTATAATTACATATAAGTAAATATTGTAAAAATTACATTTTACGAAAGTACGTCACGAGACGAATCTAACAAGATCCCACTCGACTATGCTTTTCATTATGTATAAATCACAAATCTCAGTCAAAGTGAAAAGTGTGAATAGTGAAAAAAGTGGATTTGTTGCATTTAATTCGGAACGGAGGAAGTACTTTACGATGCATTTCCTTTTCCTTATATTTCCTTGACTTTAAGGTGTTGTTTGGTTGGAAGCTATTTCCCTTGGAAATACAAGTTCCTAGGAAATACAATATAGGTGTTGTGTTTGGTTGGAGGGAAATGAGAGAAGCATAGGAAATACAAAATCCAAGGGAAATAGAATTTCCCATGGAACATGGGAAATCACTCACCAATCCCCCCTTTGGTGAGTAATTTCCTATGGTGTCAACCAAACAATTTTGTCTAATTCCTAGGAAATTAACAAGGGAAAGAATTTCCCATGAAATATAAATTTCCATTGGAAATTACTTCCCATGTGAACCAAACGAGGCCTTAGGCTCTGTTCTGTTCAACTTATTTTAACTTATTTCAGAAAAAATAAGATCTTACAAGATAAGATAAGATAAGATAAGATTAGATAAGATAAGATAAGATATTAGACACACACCATAAACTATCTTATAAGATAAGATAAGATAACATAAGATAAGATAAAACAAAATAAGTTAAATCAAACGGACCCTTATTCGAACCGAGCTTATTAGAATTGATCTGAACTCATTGGAACTAGTTTGAACAAATTAGAACTTATTATTGGAACTTTTTGAAGCTTAGTTGATAAGATATTAAAGCTTATTGGAACTTATATACACTTATTAGAACTTGTTTAAACTTATTGACACTTATTTAAACTTCGTAAACCTAAAACTTATTTTTTTAAGGTGTAGAATACACACTAACTATTATAAATTAAGTCAGGGGAAAACTATTGAAAATTTAACCGATAGGGAAAAATGGCTGAGGCCCTGTGCGTCTCGACTGAACCGGGCTGAACCGAACTGCGCTGAACTGAATGAAAACTGTGAGAGAAAACTACTGAGCTGAACTGAACTGAACTGAGCTGAATTGAACTGAAAATAAATCCAAAAGAACACATCTAACTAGTTAATGAATGGGTTAGTTGTAAATTTGTAATATTTTAGCAATTTTATTTACAATTATTAAAAAGTGTACAGTTTGCAACATGTTGAGAAAACTTCCTAACAACAAAAAAACATTTATTTGTAGTCATAAAAAAACCATTGTACGTAATTTAATTTTTCAATTTTTTTTTGGTGTACAACTTTTCAAAATTTATAATATTGTTCAAGCTTTTACCTATTGCCGTTCACTTACTAATTCACCTTTAAACAAGATCATATAAATTAATTGTTGATCCAAACAAAAGAGACATACTCATACTCCCTCCATTTCTTTTTAATCTACACACTTTCCTCTTTAGTCTGTTTCATTTTAATCTATACACTATTGGCTATCGCTTTTTCTATTTTTGATAGCATATCACATCTACTTTTTCCTCTTTTCCACCCATGTCATTCACTTTTTAATATTTTAACCCACATTTTAGTTTCTCTCTCATACTTTTGTACTTTTTCCTCGATTCTCCCTAAAAGTAAAGTGAGTAAATTAAAAAGAAACTGAGGGAGTATATCACTAGTATCATCAAAAGCCATCCTTAGATATTAACATGAGCATCATTAGCACCACTTATCCAATGATTTTTGTTCTCCTATGTCAAAAAATAATCATGTTTTCTGTACATATACTTTCAATTAAAAATTAAATTACCTAAGTTTTATATATAATTCTAATAATAACTATCAATGATTAAAGAATGGCGTAGAAATTTCTGAAACTATGTGGTCCTTAATACTTTGGTCCTTCAAAATAATGGGGTGGCTGAGATTCAAAGCTGAAATAGCCCAAAGAAAACAACAGCAGGGCCTACTGTCCCCTACCAAAGTATTAGGTCAGTGTCCACACAAACTTTCAATGGGTCTCATCATTAGTCATTACAAACGTTAAATTCTAGTTATTTTGGCCACTGTTTTTTATCTTTTATGTAAAATTCTAAAGTCAGTTAAAACAGAAATTGTCCTTTGGCCTTCCAAAGTTGAGGCACTATACAACAATTACATTCTCGCCAAGTATAAAGTATTAGACGACAATGCAAGATCCTTGGCTCACATGTTATGTGTATACTGAGCAGTAGGTGATAGCCTAGTGGTATTGGCATCACCTCCGATCCCAGTAATCATGGAATCGAGTCTCATCCCTTACAAGGAACGATCCCCAATTTCCCCCCTACTTGCAAGGGATTTCATCTTACCTTATTATAAATAAAAATGTTATGTGTATACTACTCCATGGAATTCCCCTCCTTAAACAGAAAGAGGAAGTCCTTTTTCAGAAACTTCCCCAAATATCTTTGTTTCCACTTCATTAGAGGACAATTAATTTTTGTTGCTTCTCATTTGTGCCTAAATGTGTGGAGCATCTACTATACACCCAAACATGTACCTTCAAGAGTAGGTATCTTTAAGATGAGCAAGAAAATTATCCGAGTGCGTTATAGGATTTTCATTGACTTTTCTGCATATATGTGGATTCCCATGGTTTCGCTGTCATTCCTTTTTTTTTTTTTTTTAAGAAAACAACCATCAACTATTAAAATTTTAAAATATCCATACAAACTATTTAGATACAAATCTACACAATAACTAGGCGGAGAGGGACCCTGTGTCATTTGAATATCTTCTTAGTTTAAGAATCTTAGACAATGGACAATAGGTTTTTGTCTAGGAGAGAATTGTTGGAGTTTTTTATAGAAACTTTAAGTTTGCTTCAAAAGAATATGAAGAGTCATTTTTTTCCTTTTGTCCCACATTGAAAGAATATGAGGGAAGAGTAAGGTTTATAACCATTACTTTTCCTCTACCCTTTGAGTTGAGTAGCAATGAGGCTTTTAGTGGGTAAGTGGTGATGTGTGATTGCCACACGCACGCGCCGCCGCCGCCCGCCCGGACCGGGCCAGGGCCTTGGGCCTTGGGCCTTTGGGCTTAACTTAACTATAGTTTTGGGTCAGAAATATGTTGGCATTATTGACCGTTTTTAATCAGTCTTAAGTTACCGTTTTTAATCGTCTGGGTTTCTTGGCTCTATAAATACCAGTGTTCTGGTATTCTCGAAACACACAGAAACACATTCACTTCTCTATACCAGTGCCTATTACCAATTCGTTTATTCCTGACATGTCTAAGTTAGATCCGTTTGATGGAAAAAATTATAAAATGTGGTCTGATAAGATGGAATTCTTTTTGGGTCAAATTGGGGTAGATTATTGTTTGTCTGCGATCTCGCTCTCCCGAGAAATCCAAGTAGGGATTTTGTTAAAGATAATAAGACTTGTCGTGGGATGTTACTACATTATATGACTGCTGCCCTTTACATGATTTATAGTAAGTCCAAAAATGCTAAGGATATTTGGGATGCCTTGAATACTAAGTATGGTACTGATGATTTTGGGACTAAAAAATATGCTTGTAGTCGTTGGTTGAAGTTTTCTATGACTGATGATAAACCTGTATTAGATCAAGTTCATGAGTATGAACATTTGTGTGCTGATATTGTGGCTGAGGGTATGGCTATTCCTGATATGTTCCAAGCCAATTGTTTACTTGAGAAATTACCTCCGTCTTGGGAAAATTTTGTGCATTCCTTAAAACATAGGCGAAAAGACTTTACCCTTCGGGAATTAGTTTCCCACATTAAGATTGAGGAGCGTAACCGTATCCAAATCAAAGGGAAATCCGTTGATCATTCTTCCTCTTCGCTAATCTTGTGGAAAACAAAGGCTGCTGCAGGTAAAGGACCAAAAGGTAAGGGTCCTAATCAGTTTCATGGTACAAGGCAGAATTATAACAACTTCAAAGGAAAAGGTCAGTTTAAGGGAAATTGCTTTGTGTGTGGTAAGTATGGGCATGCTGCCAAGGATTGCCGTCTCAAAAAGGAAGCTCCAAACAAAGCAAAAGACAACAAAGCTCAAGCCAACCTTGCTGAAGACGACATTATTGCTGCTGTGGTGTCTGAGGTCAATCTGGTAAGCAATGTTGCTTGAATGGATCGTCGATATCTGGTGCAACCCGTCACATCTCGCGCCAACAAGGAAATGTTCCAGGACTACATCAATGTTTCAAAAGGAGAATGCGTCTTCATGGGCAATTCAAGCACTGTGAGTGTTCTAGGCAAAGGAAAGGTTTTCCTGAAATTAACTTCCGGGAAAACCATTGCTTTGCAGAATGTTTTGCATGTTCCCGACATCCGCAGAAACCTCATTTCTGGTTCCCTTTTAAACAAAGCTGGAATTAAGTTAGCTTTTGAATCTGATAAACTTGTATTAATCAGAAATGGTGTTTTTGTGGGTAAAGGCTTTTGTAATGCTGGACTTTTTGTTTTGGATGTTGTAATTGATAATAAGAACTCTCATGCTTCCGTTTATATTGCTGAGTCTGTTTCTTTATGGCATTCTAGACTAGGTCATGTGAATGTTGCATCTGTTAAAAGACTTAAACAACTTAGTCTTATTCCTGACTTTAGCAATACATCTTTTGAGAAATGTGAAGTATGTGTAGAAGCTAAGCACCCTAAGAAAGCATTCAATAAAAATGTATCTCGTTCCTCTACTTTATTAGAGTTAGTCCATAGTGACTTAGGTGACTTTAAGAATTCCATGAGTAGGGGAGGAAAAAAATATTATATTACATTTGTTGATGACTTTTCTCGTTATACTAAGGTTTATTTATTGAGTTCTAAGGATGAGGTGAAGAGAAATTTCTAATTTATAAAGCCGAAGTTGAGAACCAATTGGACCTTAAGATTAAGAGGGTGAGATCAGATAGGGGTGGGGAATATGATGGAGTTTCCCTTAAGAAATTTTGTGAGTCTAATGGGATTATTCATGAGGTTACGACTCCCTATACACCCGAACAAAATGGAATAGGCGAGCGGAAAAATCGGACTCTTAAGGATATGATGAATGCAATGCTTATTAGTTCAGGTATGCCTACTAACATGTGGGGTGAGGCTATTTTATCTGCTTGCTATGTTCTTAATCGAGTTCCCCATAAGAAGTTAGATAAAACTCCCTATGAATTGTGGAAAGGCTTCAAGCCTAATTTGGGTTACCTTAAAGTGTGGGGGTGTTTGGGTAAGATTGGACTTCCTGACTTTCAAAGGAGTAAGATTGGACCTAAGACTGTAGATGGTATCTTTATTGGTTATGCTTCAACAAGTCTTGCATATAGACTCATTCTTAAGGATGCTTCGGTTTTGGTCCTATTAGAGAATCAAGGGATGTTGAATTCTTTGAGCATGTTTTTCCTATGAAAGTTAGTATATCATCATACTTGCTCGCTGCATCTTCTTCTACTTTGCATCATGACATTGCATCATCTAGTGAGACTTTAGAACCTAGAAGGAGTAAGAGAGCTAGAATTGAGTCTAGTTTCGGACTCGATTTTATTACTACCTTTCTAGCCGAAAAAGAGTGTTTAGATGAGCAAGATGTCAATGTGCTTGTATTGGAAGAGAACCCGAGAACCTATGCTTGAGGCCATGAGATCTCGTAGACTCAAGTTTTTGGTTAGAGGCTATTAACAGTGAAATCGAGTCTATTATGAGTAATAATACTTGGATTTTGTCAGACCTTCCTAGAGGTTGTAAGGCCCTAAGTAGTAGATGGATCTTTACAAAGAAATGTAAGCTCGATGGGTCTTTAGACAAATATAAGGCTAGACTTGTTGTTGGAGGGCATCGCCAAAAACACGGTTTAGACTTCTTTGATACTTATTCTCCTGTGACTAAGGTAGCCACCATTAGAGCGTTAATTGCACTTGCATCTATTCATGATTTGATTGTGCATCAAATGGATGTGAAAACTGCATTTTTGAATGGTGAGTTAAATGAGGAGATCTATATGAAGCAACTTTGAAGGATGTGAGGTTCCTGGTCAAGAGGACAAGGTATGCAAGCTTATTAGATCTTTGTATGGTTTAAAACAAGCACCAAAACAATGGTATGATAAATTTCATCAAACTATTACTTCAAATGATTTTTTGGTAAATGATTCGATGCTTGTGTTTATTCCAAAGTTGATGAGCTTGGTTGTGTTTTCATATGTCTATATGTAGATGATATGTTAATCTTTGGGACCAATATAGACGTAGTAAATGCAACTAAGAGTTTCCTAAATTCTTGTTTTGAGATGAAGGATTTAGGAGAGGCTGATGTTATTCTTGGAATAAAGATTACTAGAACGTCATATGGGATATCTTTAAATCAATCTCATTATGTTGAGAAAATATTAAAGAAGTTTGATCAATTTGATTGCATTCCCGTGAAAACCCCATATGATTCTAGTATTCATTTGAAAAAGAATAAGGGTGATAGTATATCCCAAGAACAATATGCAAAAATAATTGGTAGTGTAATGTTCTTGATGAATTATACTAGACCCGATATAGCTTATCTTGTTAGTAGATTGAGCGAGTATACTCATAGTCCTAATCGAGAGCATTGGGTTGCCTTGATTAGATTGTTGAAGTATCTAAAAGGCACTATCAATTGGGGTCTACATTATCAAAGGACACCTTGTGTCCTTGAAGGATTTTGTGATGCCAATTGGGTGTCGATAATGATGAAATTCAATCTACTAGCGGTTATGTTTTTACTCTTCGTTGGTGGAGCTATATCATGGAAATCATCAAAGCAAACATGTATTGCCAAATCTACCATGGAATCTGAATTTATTGCTTTAGAATTGGCAGGTCAAGAAGCTGAATGGATAAGGAGTTTGCTTGCTGATATTCCATTGTGGGGGAAGCCAGCTCCATCAGTTTCTATGCGGTGTGACTCGCAAGCAGCAATTGGGGTAGCGAATAATCAAGCCTATAATGGCAAGAGAAGGCATATTCGCTTAAGGCATGCTGTAGTTAGAAATTTAGTTAAAAATAATGTGTTGTCACTCGAGTATGTAAAGTCGAGAGGAATATTGCTTGATCCTCTTACCAAAGGCCTTTGTAGAAAAATGGTCTTGGAGTCGGCACAAGGAATGGGTTTAAAGCCTATTGTGGAGTGAATTGTGGTGGATACCCTTCTTAGGAATTCCTAAGTTCAAAGGGTCAAACGAAATCACAAAAGAACTCAAGTTGTTGATACTACTACCATTCCTAGTAATAAAAGTGATGTAGTATATTTTGTTTCATTATACTGTTATATGTGTGAGGTTGAGCTTATAGCTCTTAATAAGTTCATAGCCTTACTTAAGGTGGTTTGTGACAGTACAAACTTGATGAACTTACCTATGTGAATGTGGGGGTTACGCCCAATCCCCTATGAGAGTCAAAAGGCTTAGACTCTCTAGAGCATTCATGAGAATCCAGGTTGATTGTGGGGCACTGATATTACAATTGCGAGAACGTTTCTTGTTTTGAAAAAGGTTGAGTGCGCATCTATGGTTTGCTAACCTCATGATAGGTTCAAAGAGAAATCTACCTTTTATGACAGTATGACATATTTGTATGCACTAAGTGTCAATTCAAGTCCATAAGACATTGATACTTCAAAACCTAGTATCTATTGCCCAGATCATCTTTTTCAGCCCCGTTTTCTTTCTGTTTTCTTCTTTTGAATCATGTGGGGGATTGTTGGAGTTTTTTATAGAAACTTTAAGTTTGCTTCAAAAGAATATGAAGAGTCATTTTTTCCTTTTGTCCCACATTGAAAGAATATGAGGGAAGAGTAAGGTTTATAACCATTACTTTTCCTCTACCCTTTGAGTTGAGTAGCAATGAGGCTTTTAGTGGGTAAGTGGTGATGTGTGATTGCCACACGCGCGCGCCGCCGCCGCCCGCCCGGACCGGACCGGGCCTTGGGCCTTGGGCCTTGGGCCTTGGGCCTTGGGCCTTGGGCCTTGGGGAATAAACTTACTTAACTATAGTTTTGGGTCAGAAATATGTTGGCATTATTGACCGTTTTTAATCAGTCTTAAGTTACCGTTTTTTTCCCCTTAATCTCTCTTTTAATGCCGTTTTCTCCCTTAATTACTCTCCTAATTTTCGGCCATGACTCTTCCCATGATGTTACCGTTTTTCCCACGATTTCAGCCACGTTCTGATTTCGTCTGGGTTTCTTGGCTCTATAAATACCAGTGTTCTGGTATTCTCGAAACACACAGAAACACATTCACTTCTCTCTTTCTTTCTCTATTATCTGGGCAGTATTCAAGAACGTTCTTACTCTGTTTTTCTGTCAACACCGGAAAGGCAGAAACCGTGTATCCCTGGAGGTTGATTGCTGTGAGTCCGTGTGTTGTTGCGGGGCAAATTCAACTTTAGGGCAGTGATCTTCTCACGCCACGGTGGTCAGTTAAGTGTGTCAATTAAGTTCCCAGTTTTTGTTCCTACATAGGTACAGTAAAGTTTCTTTATAATCGATTCACAATTGGTGAGGCAACTAGCCAGTCCTATATTATGCATCAGTTATACTACATGAGAGTAAAATCACTCTTGCATAACTATCTAAAACTTAGGAGAAAATTTCGAGAATAAAATAGAAAAAATGAACAAGAAACCAATTATGACACTTTTGATAGCATCACTGCATCACACATGTCTCACATCATCATATGAAGGTTTTTCTCTTAACATACCTCATATTATAAGGTTACCTAAGATTTGAAATTGATATCGGTTAGTAATTTTTTTTTATTGTTTATACTTTCTATATACCAAAAGAAAAGTTCTTAAAAAGCCAAAAAGGCAAACACTTTCTATACATTTGAATAGATATTGATGCACAACTAAGAGTTTTGGTAGAATAGGTTTTTGTAAAGATATACGCCTAATATATGTACATCTTGCTTTGATAACAAATCAATGGTCAAGTTCCGAGGTTGAGGTGGTGGAAGTAGTGTCATCGCTTTCCACCTCATATCTCTCGGCGCCTGAGGATCAAACCTCATGGGACTCATGTGAGGATTTCCCCTTATCCCCCCTCAAATGAGTCCCCTTCATCTTACCTTAAAAAAAATCAATGGTTGGTTGCAAGAGCTTTCCTTTGACTAAGAGTCCAACGAAACAAGTAACAACCAAGTCACAACCAACTCTCCTAGTTCCGTCATAGTAGTCTAGGGATGGCAATTGGGCGGGTGCGGAGGACGGTACCTCCACACCCGCACCCGCATAAAATTTCCATCCCCATCCCCGCCCCACCACCCATTGCGGGGGAAAATTCCAAACCCATCCCCGCCCCACCAGGTACATATTTACACCATCCCCGCCCCACCACCCGCATGGTACCTGCACCCGCTTCGTACGCACTTCATCCCACCCCACCACCCGCATGGGTATCCACACCCACTTCGTACCCGTGTCATACCTACATATTTATATTTTGCAAGATAAAATTATTAATAATATAAGTATATAAATAGAATTTTAATAATATATATGTGGGGTGGGCGGGGGGTGGGGCGAGGCGAGGCGGGCGAGGATGGGGCGGGTATAACATAAAATCCACACCCACTCCACCACCCATTACGGGTAGGATTTTAATCCCCATCCCCGCCAAACCTAGACCCATCCCCGCCTGCTGGGCGGGATGGGGCGGGTCTCCTACTTGACCCGCCCCACTGCCATCCCTACGTCATACCGCTATGACTTAGCTTATTGTTGTGATACTAAGTATAATTTCTATACATGTTGGAATTGGTTGTTCTTGAGGAGTTCTTTCGCCTTAAGAAGTAAGATAGAACTCCATGACCATCAACCATCTTTAAAACCTGTTTTTAAGTTAGGAATGGCAAGTCTATCATACTTGTTTGAGTCCGTAAGGCATATTAATGCATAAGAGGTAACAAATTACGATATTGATAATGAATTCAGTTTACTTCTGTAAAAGAGAGTCTTATATCAATATTGGTAATGCTTTTCTACTATACAATACTACTATCTAACATTTCACGAATCGCCATTTTTTTACGAAATAATATAAAACTTCAGAGACTAATGATAAAGTTTGATCGATACCAATGCATAGCACTCAATAATAAAACTTCAGAGAATAATGGTAATGTTTGATCGATACCAATCCATAGCCAAATAGACAACAATGTAACCCAATTCCTACAGTGATGATTGACGAATACAAGCGCAATTGAAATTCCCAGTGGCTTATACATTTGTATATTGATATGACCATTCACTATTTCTTGAAGCTCGATCTCTCCACCGGATAAACCATATAGCCAAGAGAAACATAAACCATAAACCATAAACCATAAACCATAAACCATAAACCATAATAGACGAGCTTGCCCTACCCATGAGTAAATATTTCATAGTAGTCTCATTAGACCGTACATCTTTATTGATATATCCAGATAATAGGTAGGATTTTGGAGCATAAACTAAAACAATCTGGAGCTACAAAGATAGTTATTAAATCGTAAGCACCGCATAAAAACTTTCCTACTAGAATAGTTAATACGAATAACAGAAACTCTGTTAGAACCATTTCTGTACATTCAATGTACTCTACGGATAGAGGAATACATAGAGTTGAACATAGTAAAATAAGAAATTGAAAGATTTCATTGAAATTATTCGTTTAGAAATTTCCCAAAAGCTAAGCATAGGTTCTTATCTCCATCGGAACCACATGACTATTATGCTCATTACTAAACTTGCTAAAAAGATTAATATAAACATGATATATCTTTTTTTATCAAAGGTTGAAGCGATCATCAGAAAATATACACTTTCCAGAATTAAATTTCCAATTTTTTTTTATGAAGTTATGATCATCTGTTTCATTGTATACTTGTATTAATACATAATTAGACTTTCGTCCTATACAGAATAGTTAATCAAAAGTATTATCTAATTAAGAAGTTAGTCACTACTGCTTAAATAAAGCAATATCCTGTCTGTTTATATAGTTACTCATAATAAAGGATACTTTGTTTTCTAAAAAGAATTTGGGGTGTATATAGTGATGATGCTGATCAATCATTAACTAAATAATTAAAATTCCGAACAAGTCGCTCTCAATAAGAAAAAAATTGTTCGCAAAGTCTACACTTATTATTCTTGGAAGGACGATATATCTGATCCCATTTATAGAATAATTGAAGTTACCAGTTGGTCACTTGCTCACTAAGTTGATAGCTATTAGCTAGTGATAAATCAACTTTAGTGGAAGAATATTACTTTAGATTATCAAATACATTTTCTCAACCCTTTCACCACTAGTTTCATAATTTTGGGATTACATAATAAAGTAACATTACACCCGGGAAAAATAGCAGATAAAAGACCAACACAAAACCTGAAGCAAAGTTAAACCTGAAGCAAAGTACATGATGCCAAAAGCATACACCCTTCGAACTTCAAAATTCATTATGATGGAAGAATTGTGAGAAAACAAAACTGGACCAATACTAAAACAACTCCATGAGACAGGATGCACCTCCATCATTTAAAAAGACGAGAACTCCAGAAAATTGCTCTCATGATATACACTCACATACACGAAACTGTTCCTCCATTACTTTGCATCTATAACTAATGACGACACGTAACAATACTCTAGCAAATGCAAACCAAAAGGCCAACAAAGGTGCGTACCACAACCACAAAATTACATGTATCTGAGCATCTTCACCGCATACTTCAAACCAAGACCCTACAGCGTCGCCAGCACCACGACGTCAAAAATATCTGAGGCCATATCCTGAGTGGTCAATAGACAGATCAACATATAAAGTACAAGATTGAGCAACCTACTAAACAAGTAACCACAAATAAATGTTGGCACAACAATAAACAACACTGGCACAGGTGTGGGCCGCTAAGCAGAGATAATACCTCATGAACACAACGTCCCAATTCAAAATGTCAATCACCATAAAACTACAACAAAATCCTTTCCAGTAGTCAAAGGCAAACACAGCACATATATAACTTATAACTTCGAAATTCTTTGCTCAAGGTTGAAGTAGAAGTAATTCCTACCTAAGCACAGTACAGATGAACCAAAAACATTGAGTATTGTGCTCAAATTGACAGACTTGATACCAATGACAACCAAAGAACTTGCCAGGGAAGGAGCGCACGAATCCAATGACAAACCAAAAGCGTGAAGATAATATAACTAAGAACGTCAGTGCAATTTACAAGTATTTTAAATCCCAAACTTACAGATAACTAACATGAAGCAAGCAAAGTCCAGAATCTATAAAATGTGTCGAAATTGCAATTAGCATAAAGAATTTCATCGCTACTCTAGGTGTAGGTTTGTAAGATAAAACATGGAAAAAAAGACGCATAAATATTCTGAAAATCCAAGTCATGCTAACAACATCAACATGAAGTTACCAACATATTCACCCTCGATCCACGAAATAAAAAATTACAAAAGGAAGTAACATAGCTAACTCATTCATTATTTGAAGGCCAATACCCAACAAATAGCAACTTGGAGTAGATGAAGTAGATTGAAATCAAGATGAACTTGGAGCAGATTGTCAAACTGAGCGATAACTATACATTTAGCATAATATGAGCCTGCAGAAGTGTCTGGCCGAAGATCTACAAGATAAATTGAGGTTAATGTTCACAAACAAATATATATCTCACTATAGGCCTCTCAATATAATAAATGGATAAGTAGCTCCTTCTATACTCTATGCAAGTAGAGGCAAACCTCTCAATCACCTCTGTCAACCCATCATAATTTGATGCAAATCCCACTGCACTATAGAAGTTCGATACCAAGAAAAGAACTATATAGGGCTAACTAGAAGTCCTGTTGTCCATCAAAACAAGTTGCAGCCTGATCTAGCCACTGAAACCATTCAACAATAGTGATAGTAGAAAGACTAAAGTAGACGAGAGGGTACAGCTATAGTTGTATGAGAAATAAGCCAGATTACATAACAATAAGATTACTTTAAGCACCTAGAGGTCAGAGATCCACAAGATCAGCAAGAGCAAGTTCCAATCCGATCACGAACATGAAAATAATTGTAAGTGATAACCAGCAGAGGCTGCCATTACTCTATGCCTACAAATTCAAGGTACTATCAAAGACACAATACAAGGACAACAAAGATAATAGCTTAAGCACTCCACTCAGTAATCAACAAATAAGAAAAAAAAAATTACCACAACCCCAGGAACTGTACAATGAAAGCATGAACCTGAAGCTTAAGCAGAACCTGAGCCCAGATCAGACATCATCAGAAACCCGACATGCACAAAAAAAAAAAAAATACCGACATAACGGACCGAAATTAATGAAGTGATCTAATGAAGTAATAAGCTAAGAGTGCAAGCAAGGAAGTCAACATGAAGCACAGACAGAGATCAGGAGATAACAACATAACTAACATATGGAATGCACAAAATGTATTCACCAGTTGCACTGCCTAATAATTATCATCCATAAACAACAAAAACACGAGACAAGGTCAAAAGATCTTTAAGACAAACAGAAATAATATAGGAAAAGAAGCAAAAGATTATTAGCATCACCACTTCACATCACCAAAGCCTTCTTATCCACATAAAAGAAACTAAACCCAAAATGAGCATCTTACATCATCAGACCAGATTCCTATCAACACAAATAAAGGATGATGTCAAGTGACTACTAAGCAGTATACCACCAAGATAGAAAACAAAGGATGATTAGTAATCAATATGAGTGTGATCAATCTATTTTTCCGTTGTTGAAGAGCAATTGTGATAGTGAAACGATTGGCAATTAGATGGAGGGTTGTTCAAGTTGCAGGAAAAAAAAAGATCAAGACATCACTATCATCCAAAGTAATATGTATAACACCATTAAATAGTGTCAGCAAAAATACTGTGAAAGAAAAACAGACAAACATGTACTCAGGACACAAGAATATAATAGAACAATAGCACACCAATTTAAACATTCTTCACGTTCTATATAGCAAAAAACAAGCGAGAACACATGATTTCACTAACCCCTGCAACTAACCAGTATATGGCCGCAACAGGAGTCTCCGTCACAACTTGTTCACATCACTGACAGCACCAACACATAAACCAAAACATATATGAGAAACTAGAAGCGGATCAAACAACCAAACCTAGGCTAGTGCGAACTTGAAAGAGAAAGAGAAACTCACGTTGTGCATAGCAAAGGAATAACATAACAGACTTCAACATTGTGCATACAAGAAATCAAACTGTGAGCCAACTGACTAATAGTGTTCAGCCACACCAACTACCTAGCTCCATATGAATTTTAAATGCCGTAGAAATCTTACTACCTAGCTCCATATGAATTTTCGTAAGCTGTAGAAATCTTATACAGGAATTTCAGCAGATCCACACCTAAATGCTACTGCTACTTGACCATTTGCACCAGATGAACTGGCATACGACATACCAAACAAAATGAAACAAACGTATTATCATAATTTAGGATAACAGGACACTGACTACAAGAAGTTGGACGAGGCAGCACTATTAGTGATTCCAAGAAAAACAAACAACAAGGGTGATGCAGCAAAGAAGGCAAAGAAACTTCCTAAGTCGTTAAGTGAACCATTGGAGCTGAAGAAGAGCAAAAGGCTCCAGAGCTACTCCTTCAAGCATTGCCAAAGTGATGATCAGCAAGAGCAAGTTACAAACCAATCACGAACATGAAGAAATGAAGAAGCTCCAACTTAAATCAGCAGAAGCGACCATTTGCTTTATGCCTACGAGTTCAAGGTATTATCGAACATACAATACAAGGACAACAAAAAGATAACAACTTAAAGCACTGCACTCAGTAACCAACAAATACAAAGAGAAATTTACCACAACCCCAGGAACTGTATAATGAAAGCCTGAACCTAAAAGTGGCACCAATATAGAAGCGGAACCTGAGCCCAGATCAGATATCACAAGAAACCCAACATGCACAAAAGAAAACATACCAACATCACAAACCGAAATGAAGTAATCCAATGAAATAATAACAGTGCAAGCGATATAGTCAACATGAAGCACAAGACAGAGATCAGGAGATAACAAACAACATAATTAGCATATGAATATACAAATTCCGGAATGATGAGAACTCCGTACTACTTAGCAACACGAACCTCGTAATCATCAACAAACCACCGATGACTCTGGAAAGAAAACATCATTTTCGTTATAGTCACTCTACAAGGCAAAAACCAATTAAAAATAATTACTACTTAAAATCATAGTTCAGCACCAGACCTGCTACATCCTAAAACAATATCCCTGATCATAATCCTGAGATTTAAGATCACCATGGGTCTCAAGCAGAAAAACAGGCAAGATCAGGCAAAGTACCAGGGTGTACATCCACACAGTGAGAAAAGAACACTCGACTTGTCTATATCCACAAGAATAATTGGACCCCGCAAGTGCTCTAAGTAACAGATTATTAGCTTATCAACCTGGTCAAACAACAATCTTGGTAACATGTACTCATGACAAAAGAATGTAATAGAACTATAACACACCAATCTAAAAGGATCTTCAAGTTCTATATAGCAACCAACAAGCGAGAACACAGGATTTCACTAACCCCTGCAACTAACCAGTATATGGCCACAAGAGCAGAGTCTCTATCGCAGCTTGTTCACATTCGAAGTCATGACAGCACCGACACATAACCAAAACATATGAGAAACTAGAAGCGGATTTAACAACCAAACCTAGGCTAGTACGAACTTGAAAGAGAAAGAGGAACTCGCATCGTGCATGAGATAAACTCTTGTTCCTTCCTACACAGACTAGATCCAGAAAAGGAATAACATAACAAACTTCAACATTGTGCATACGAGAAATCAAGAATAACTGTGAGCTAACTGACTTATAGTGTTTAGTCACACACTAACTACCTGACCCATATAAAATTTCAAAAGGTAGAAATCTTACATAGGAACTCCAGCAGATCCAGTCATCCAACACCAAATCCTATTGCTATATAACCATTTGCAGCAAATGAAATGGCATACCAAACAAAATGAAACAGAGACTTATTGTCATAATTTAGGACAATAGAACACTGATTACAAGACGAGGCAACGCTATTAGTGATTCCAAATTTTAGAAAAAAAACAGGGGTGATGCAGCAAAGAAGGGGAAAGAAACCTCCTAGTCACTAAGCAAACCATCGGAACTACAGAAGGGCAGAGGGCGCCACTCCTTCAGCATTAGTAATCAACTCCAAAGTGCTCATATCCGTTCATAACCAAGACAACACCATCCATCACTGGAACATAGAAAAACAACAAGGATTTTGCAGAAATACTTAGCAATTACATTGAGGAACACAGCCATAAGAAAATCCTACATGCACACTATATCCACTCAAAATACCCTGATCAACATGCACTGTGTCAAACAGAAATTTTCAGAAGGGTGTTACTCTAAAAGCGAGTAAGGAAGATCAATGAACACAAGAAACCCAGAATACACAAGAAATCCTCACTGACCAGTACACACCAAGTTTAATCCAGAAAAAGGGAAAAGGTACAAAGTACAAACCCTCGAAGGTAACACGACAACAGAGTCCTAGGTCCATATCAGCAACTGCAGCCGTTTCATCCACAGAGAAGCTATACTCAGCAATGAAGGGCTTATCTAATAAATAATCTTCTAAGACCAAGCACCACATAAGCAGCTCCTTCTATACTCTATGCAAGTAGAGGCAAACCTCTCAATCACCTCTGTCAACCCATCATAATTTGATGCAAATCCCACTGCACTATAGAAGTTCGATACCAAGAAAAGAACTATATAGGGCTAACTAGAAGTCCTGTTGTCCATCAAAACAAGTTGCAGCCTGATCTAGCCACTGAAACCATTCAACAATAGTGATAGTAGAAAGACTAAAGTAGACGAGAGGGTACAGCTATAGATGTATGAGAAATAAGCCAGATTACATAACAATAAGATTACTTTAAGCACCGAGAGGTCAGAGATCCACAAGATCAGCAAGAGCAATTTCCAATCAAATCACCAACATGAAAATAATTGTAAGTGATAACCAGCAGAGGCTGCCATTTACTCTATGCCTACAAATTCAAGGTACTATCAAAGACACAATACAAGGACAACAAAGATAATAGCTTAAGCACTCCATTCAGTAATCAACAAATAAGAAAAAAAAATTACCACAACCCCAGGAACTGCACAATGAAAGCGTGAACCTGAAGCTTAAACCTAAAAGTGGCACCAACATAGAAGCAGAACCTGAGCCCAGATCAGATATCATAAGAAACCCGACATGCACAAAAGAAAAAAAATACTGACATAACGAACCAAAATTAATAAAGTAATAAGCTAAGAGTGCAAGCAAGGAAGTCAACATGAAGCACACAGAGATCAGGAGATAACAACATAATTAACACATGGAATGCCAAACTGTATGTACCAGTTGCACTGCCTAATAATTATCATCCACAAACAACAAAAACACAAGACAAGGTCAAAAGATCTTTAAGACAAACAGAAATAATATAGGAAAAGAAGCAAAAGATTATTAGCATCACCACTTCACATCACCAAAGCCTTCTTATCAACATAAAAGAAACAAAACCCAAAATGAGCATCTTACATCAGCAGACCAGATTCCTATCAACACAAATAAAGGATGATGTCAAGTGACTACTAAGCAGTATACCACCAAGATAGAAAACAAAGGATGGTTAGTAATCAATATGAGTGTGATCAATCTATTTTTCCGTTGTTGAAGAGCAATTATGATAGTGAAATGATTGGCAATTAGATGGAGGGTTGTTCAAGTTGCAGGGAAAAAAAAAAGATCAAGACACCACTATCATCCAAAGTAATATGTATCACACCATTAAATAGTGTCAGCAAAAATACTGTGAAAGAAAAACAAACCAGGACAAACATGTACTCAGAACAGAAGAATATAATAGAACAATAGCACACCAATTTAAACATTTTTCACGTTCTTTATAGCAAACAACAAGCGAGAACACAGGATTTCACTAACCCCTGCAAGGCTGCAACTAACCAGCATATGGCCGCAACAAGCGTCTCCATCGCAACTTGTTCACATTACTGACAGCACCGATGCATTAACCAAAACATATATGAGAAACTAGAAGCGGATCAAACAACCAAACCTAGGCAAGTGCGAACTTGAAAGAGAGAGAGAAACTCACGTTGTGCATAGCAAAGGAATAACATAACAGACTTCAACATTGTGCATACAAGAAATCAAGAGTGACTGTGAGCCAACTGACTAATAGTGTTCAGACACACCAACTACCTAGCTCCATATGAATTTTCAAAAGCTGTAGAAATCTTACTACCTAGCTCCATATGAATTTTCGTAAGCTGTGTATACAGGAGTTTCAGCAGATCCACACCTAAATGCTACTGCTAGTTCACCATTTTCACCAGATGAACTGGCATACGGCATGCCAAACAAAATGAAACACACATGTATTATCATAATTTAGGATAATAGGACACTGACTACAAGAAGTTGGACGAGGCAGCACTATTAGTGATTCCAAGAAAAACAAACAAGGGTGATGCAGCAAAGAAGGGAAAGAAACTTCCTATTCGTTAAGTGAACCATTGGAGCTGAAGAAGAGCAAAAGGCTCCAGTCCTTCAAGCATTGCCAAAGTGATGATCAGCAAGAGCAAGTTACAAACCAATCACGAACATGAAGACATAAAGAAGCTCCATCTTAAATCAGCAGAAGCGACCATTTGCTTTATGCCTACGAGTTCAAGGTACTATCGAACACACAATACAAGGACAACAAAAAGATAACAACTTAAAGCACTACACTCAGTAACCAACAAATACGAAGAGAATTTTACCACAACCCCAGGAACTGTAAAATGAAAGCCTGAACCTGAAGCTTGAACCTAAAAGAGGCACCGATATAGAAGCAGGACCTGGAGTCACTACTCGACGAGTTAAGCGAGACAAGTCCAATTGAAAGAGCCCTAGGAGTCCCCGGAAGATAGAGGCAAGACAAGCCAATCCGCTATTCTGCCTTTGCGCATACGGGTCACTCGCGGCACACATTCTATATGACAGATATCACAAGAAACCCAACATGCACAAAAGAAAACATACCAACATCACAAACCGAAATGAAGTAATCTAATGAAGTAATAACAGTGCAATGTGATGTAGTCAACATGAAGCACAAGACAGAGATCAGGAGATAACATAATTAACATATGAATATACAAATTCCGGAATGATGAGAACTCCGTATTACTTAGCAACATGAACCTCGTAATCATCAACAAACAACCACCAACGACTCCGGAAAGAAAATATCATTTTCGTTATAGTCGCTCTTCAAGGCAAAAACCAATTAAAAATAATAATCCTGAGATTTAAGATCAACATGGGCCTCAAGCAGAAAACCAGGCAAGGTCAGGCAAAGTACCAGGGTGTACATCCACACAGAGAGAAAAGAACACTCTGAATTGTTTATATCCACAAGAATAATTGGACCCCGCAAGTGCTCTAAGTAACAGATCATTAGCTTATCAACCTGGTCAAACAACAATCTTGGTAACATGTATTCAGGACAAAAGAATGTAATAGAACTATAACACACCAATTCTAAAAGGATCTTCAAGTTCTATATAGCAACCAACAAGCGAGAACACAGGATTTCACTAACCCGTGCAACTAACCCGTATATGGCCACAAGAGCAGAGTCTCTATCGCAGTTTGTTCACATTCGAAGTCATGACAGCACCGACACAACCAAAACATATGAGAAACTAGAAGCGGATCCAACAACCAAAACTAGGCTAGTGCGAACTTGAAAGAGAAAGAGGAACTCACATCATGCATGAGATAAATACTTGTTCCTTGCTACACAGACTAGATCCAGAAAAGGAATAACATAACAAACTTCAACATTGTGCATACGAGAAATCAAGAATAACTGTGAGCCAACTGACTTATAGTGTTCAGTCACACACTAACTACCTAACCCAAATAAAATTTCAAAAGGTAGAAATCTTACATAGGAACTCCAGCAGATCCAACACCAAATCCTATTGCTATATCACCATTTGCAGCAAATGAACTGGCATACCAAACAAAATGAAACAGAGACTTATTGTCATAATTTAGGACAATAGAACACTGACTACAAGAAGATTGACGAGGTAATGCTATTACTGATTCCAAATTTTAGAAAAAAAAGGGGTGATGCAGCAAAGAAGGGGAAGGAGGTATAGTCACTAAGGAAACCATCGGAACTACGGAAGGGCAGAGGGCGCCACTCCTTCAGCATTAGTAATCAACTTCAAAGTGCTCATATCCGTTCATAACCAAGACCACACCATCCATCTCTGGAACATAGAAAAACAACAAGGATTTTGGAGAAGTACTTAGCAATTACATTGAGGAGCACAGCCATAAGAAAATCCTACATGCACACTATATCCACTCAAAATATCCTGATCAACATGCACTGTGTCAAACAGAAATTTTCAGAAGGGTCTTACTCCAAAAGCGAGTAAGGAAGATCAATGAACATAAGAAACCCAGAGTACACAAGAAATCCTCATAGACCAGTATACACCAAGTTTAATCCAGAAAAAGGGAAAAGGTACAAAGTACAAACCCTCGAAGATAACGACGACAACAGAGTCCTAGGTCCATATCAGCAACTGCAGCCGTTTCATCCACAGAGAAGCTATACTCAGCAATGAAGGGCTTATCTAATAAATAATCTTCTAAGACCAAGCACCACACAAGCGATGAAAGGCAACCAACACAGCAGAACTTCACAGCATCACATTAAACTTGATAAGAATAAGGAGATGGAAATACCAGTTAGTTACACCCATAAAGCATAATGTTAAACTCACCCCACAAGTTCTGTAAAGAAACGAATAACAAAAAAAAGTTCTAATACCAAATAATCATTAGCTGATATGTGATGCAAGAACCACTGTAAACACCTAACAATTTGATCAGCATCAACCCTGCAACGAGCAGAAGTCATGATTACAAGGTCCTGGTGTTGGAAGGCAAGCAACATTACGGGTTATTCATAGAAGTGGTATACTATTAAGTTTCGTACGAGACATAACCCCTATGCCACATAATAGTAGAAGAGATTTCAAGAGAAATCCAAATGCAGAAACCTACAAGACAAGCCACAGCCGACATTGTTTGCATTTAATTTAATCTAGGAAAATTAAATGAAAGAATACGAACAGAACTACTCCCTGGACCGAATAGAGTTTGACCAAATTATATTTCTGTTGATGGTGAAGCAATGTCAAACTTTCCCAGGTCTACAGAGAGGATATGACAACATTAAAATCAGTAATCTATGAGTGAACCAAATCTACGGAGAAGACCAGGATTAAATGGGAGGTTAACAGGATAAGAAACTCCCTCTACAGTTTTTTCCGACATCCACAAGAGCCAAATGCTTCGCAATAAGAGCTGATTCATACGACACAAACATAAATTTTTGGAAGAGAAAAACAACAATCAAAAATTCAAAACTATTTTTAGAAGAAACTGTTAGGGTTGTGAGTGCGTAGCGGAAGCAGATTAAAGATGTAGAGATTGAGAAAAATAATAGAGTTGGAAATATGTGGCAAGAAGAGTAGTAAACGTGGGAAAAATCCTCAAATAGAGGAAAAACCCACTGGACGACGAAAGACTCCAAAATCCACTATATGAAAATAGGAGAAAGACAAGAATCACCCGAAACTTATTAGGGTGAGTAAGACAAATACAACTCTCACTATAGTAAGAAACTCACAAAAGAGTATTACAAAGAGGAATAGTGGATAAAATAGGTGGATTAATACAAGGAGGTTATATAATGTAGGAAGACTTGTGATATGGCTTCTTGTGTATGTATTGGTTGGCCCCAAAGGGATGCACAAACACCTTATTTATAGGTGTGCATGGCGGTGCAATAAGTCGGCAACAATGCTTGGTAGAAATTACTAGAACAAAATTCTAGAAATGTTGAGCATGTTCACTTGTTTGCCGACATAAAGTGAATTAGCTTCACTTGAGAATCATTATCTAGATAAGTCTAGATAACTCATCTTTGACTTTGAATGTTATAGTTGGGCAATATTATTTGTAGCACCCAACTTATTGAATTGGGTTATAAAATTTGGGCCATAACCCAACAATCTCCACCTTGGACCAAATTTTATGCACTCGTCGTATGAACCCCGAAGGGTATTAAGCAGATATGTCACCATGGCCCAATTTTAACTTGGGCTTAGAATAATGTGACATGTTGGAACCCGTTTTATGAAGGCGTTGATGCCGAACCGGGGTTGTGTAGGAAGAAGCCATAGAATACCCTTGTAATACATAGAGATTTCTATGTCTGACGGCCTTCAGAAGTTCATGAGCACCTCTGGAGACTTTAAGTACTCCACCTGAGCCGAAATTTTGCACCCTTTAGAATCTAGAGTGCCCAAAGAAATGATGTTACGCTCGATCAGGGAACATATTGAACATTAGACAGAGTCCTGATCTTACCATCATGCGTCTTGATCCGAACTGAGCCAATACCATGAACTTTGCAACGGGAACCATTGCCCATAGAGACGGATCTGTTCTTTACCGATTTATAGTCGATAAAGTGATCCTTTTGAGAACAAACATGGTAGGTGCAACCGGAATCAAGCACCCAATTAGGAGTTCTACTTCTTCCAGGAGAAGTAGCCAAAAGAACATCATCGGATTCTATTTCACCAAAATCGGCTTGTGCAGTTTCCGATGCTTTTTTCTCATTTTCTTCTCTTTCGAGCTTTTTCTTTAATTTTAAGCAATCGGAAACATCGTGCCCATGCTTTTTACAATATTTGCATAAATTCTTAGATTTATGCCCATTAGATATGGCCCCATTTTTGGTACTTATTTTTCCGTGTGATCTCCCTCCTATATTTAATCCTTCGGCATTATCATTGGAATGCACTTCAAGGTCAAATTTCTCTTTTGAGAGTAAATGAGATTTAACATCTTCAAAAGATAAGGTATCATTGTTACCATATAACATGATTTCCTTGAAGTGCTTGTACGAAGGAGGTAGGGAGACAATTAATAACACGGCTTTATCCTCATCATCAATCTTAACATCCAAATTTTCAAGATCAATAATAATAGAATTAAATTCACTAAGATGAGATTGGATAGAAGTACCTTCGGCCATTCGAATAGTATAAAGCCTTTCCTTGAGACGGAGTTTATTAGCGAGACTTTTCGTCATGTAGAGGGACTTGAGCTTCAACCATAGCCCTGCAGCGGTCTCCTCGTGAATAACCTCGCGTAGTACCTCCTTAGTTAAGCATAGTTGAATCGTAGATAATGCTTTTTCATCCAACTCTTGCCATTGCTCGTCGGACATAGTAGATGGCTTTTTCTGTTTGCCATCAAGTGCCCTTTTTTAATCCGCTCCGTGTGAGAATGGCCTTCATCCTGGACTTTCCAGATGCTAAAACTAATCTTGCCATCGAATTTCTCAATCTCGAACTTTGTTACCGAAGACATCTTTAATATAATAACACTCTAAACAACCTTGGGCTCGGATACCACTTGTTAGGGTTGTGAGTGCGTAACGGAAGCAGATTAAAGATGTAGAGATTGAGAAAAATAATAGAGTTGGAAATATGTGGCAAGAAGAGTAGTAAAAGATGGACACACAATATTTAACGTGGGAAAAATCCTCAAATAGAGGCAAAAAACCCACGGACGACGAGCACTCCAAAATCCACTATATGAAAATAGGAGAAGCAAGAATCACCCGAAACTTATTAGGGTGAGTAGACAAATACAACTCTCACTATGTATAGTAAGAAACTCACAAAAGAGTATTACAAAGAGGAATAGTGGATAAAATAGGTGGATTAATACAAGGAGGTTATATAATGTAGGAAGACTTGTGATATGGCTTCTTGTGTATGTATTGGTTGGCCCCAAAGGGATGCACAAACACCTTATTTATAGGTGTGCATGGCGGTGCAATAAGTCGGCAACAATGCTTGGTAGAAATTACTAGAACAAAATTCTAGAAATGTTGAGCATGTTCACTTGTTTGCCGACATAAAGTGAATTAGCTTCACTTGAGAATCATTATCTAGATAAGTCTAGATAACTCATCTTTGACTTTGAATGTTATAGTTGGGCAATATTATTTGTAGCACCCAACTTATTGAATTGGGTTATAAAATTTGGGCCATAACCCAACAGAAACCGAAGCTAAAAATATACGCATAATAAATGTGTTAGTGATACCAGTCAGCATTCATCAAAATCTACTTTCTTCTGCAAAGAAATACAATGAAACAAAAGCAAAACAGATAAAGACAACTGAATTCGTTGAGAAGAGACGAAAAGAATCACAAAACCACAGTCAACAGCTACGACTCTAAACCTGGAAGCGCGGAATGAAAGCGAAACACGAACACCGAATAACTCGAGAATCCACAACCATTACATTGAAAAGATAACTCGAGAATCCACAACCATTACATTGAAAAGAAACGTCCACAAATTGATTAGGAAGTACTTAAACCAAAAGAAGTTGCCATAGGAAAATTGTACATACAATAGATCATACGTCTCAAGAAATCACTAGTCGCACCGAACAAATGTCAGAAATCATTAGTTGTCTGAGGAAAATTATGCTTCCATAAGCCAGAAATCTCCAAGAGATGATCGCAATTAAAGAGGAATCATTCTGCAAATCATCAATAAGCGAACAAATGTGTGCAGAATTCGAACACCCAAATCAAAAGTCACCCAAATTCCTATTAAACCCTAGAGGAGCAAGAGAAGAAAATCTGAAATTAGAGACAAAAATTAAAGCACCAGGATGATGATATTAAGATAGCGCCCGAAATAACGGTGAGAATTGAAATGATGAGGACACCGTACTACTTAGCAACACAAACCTGATAATCATCAACAAACCACCAACTACTTTGGAAAGAAAATATCATTTTTGTTGTAGTCGCTCTTCAAGGCAAAAACTAAAAATAATACTCCCTCCGTCCCATAATATAGTGCTTGCATTTCATTTTGGGTGTCCCAAAATGTTGTTCTTGTTTCTATATTTTAATTCCACAATTCCCATTGATTTGCCTAAAAACCACGCAACCATCATTTATTTCTTGGAAATAGTTTTTTCTTTGTTTAATGAACCAAAAAGGTTGAATTAGTCATATATTTAATGCTCTTTCACCCATTATACACCATTTTCTCTCCTAAAATCAGTTTTTTCCCACAACATTAATTGTTTATCATTCATGTTTCACTTTCCTTAATTCTCGTAAAAAATGAGAAATAAGCACTATATTATGGGACGGAGGGAGTAACTACTTAAAATCATAGTTCAGCCCAGATCTGCTACATGCTAAAAAAATATCGCTGGTCATAATACTGAGATTTAAGATCAACATGGGCCTGAAGCAGAAAAACAGGCAAGGTCAGGCAAAGTACCAGGGTGTACATCCACACAGTGAGAAAAGAACACTAGAATTGTTTATACCCACAAGAATAATAGAATGCACAAATGTATATACCAGTCACCGATGCGGCGATGCCTAATAATTATCATCCATAAACAGCAAAAATAAGAGACAAGGTCAAAAGATCTGTAAGACAAACAAAAATAACAGAGGAAAAGAAGTAAACAAATATTAGTATCACGACTTTACATGAACGTAAGGGTTAGATTAGGGTTAGGGTTAGATTAGAATTAGGGTTTAGGGTTAGTAATGGCAAAATCGTAAATAAAGCTAACGGAGAGTTAACGGAAGTTAGAAAAAGGGCATTTCATGAACGTTTTCGAAAATTCAAGGGTATATGGTGAATTTTTGGAACATTGAGGGTATATGGTGAATTTTTTAATTTGTCGGGAGTATATGGTGAAAAAACCGTTTTTTTAATTACTACATTCTAGCCAATGTTTGTCACTCTTAAATTTTTTTGACCCATTAAATGCAAAATAAGGGAGAAATGTAAAAAAAAGTATTTTTTGGTGGAAAAAGAGGAAAACAAAATATAATAATATTATTTTTTACTAGGCCAAGTAGTCAAGTACTCCCTCTGTTTTTTTTAATCCTTCTCACTTTCCTGTGCGCGTCTCCCAATGCAGATATTTGAACTTAAATATATTTCATTATATATTAGTAAAAATTATAACGATTGAATACTAATAAAGTATTAATTGAGACGAATCAAACAAGACCCCACATGACTATGTTTTTTCTTATAAATTGAAAAAAATTAATAAGATTCTCATTAAGTATGAATAGTGTAAAGATTCCAAGTGAGAAAGATAAAAAAAACAGAGGGAATACCACATAAGAAAAATTAAGACAATATAGCAATAAAACAGAAACAAGTAAACAATCATTTAAAAAAAGTGTAGCAATTACAAAAATGAAGAGAGTACTATAAGCGGCTGGATAAATGTGGGCCCATGGTTTAGTGGATACGATTGTACAAAGTTATGGGTATTAGGTTTTGTTTTGTAGATGGTTAGGAGAAACTAAAAAGATAACATTAAGCGATTTTCTTCTTGAAGGAAGTTATAATGCATTATTCATGGTGTGAAGTATAATTTTAAGTTGAAAGGATTTTTCGATTACCTTAGGAAAAATAAAGTACAACTTCAATTCAGAAAAAAAAGTCAACTAACTGAATTAGAATCAAGAAACTATAGCATGAATTCCACTAACAAGTTATATAATTATAGTTCCACCAATTAATAATATATTAAAAACAAAAAGCTGTTAAATGTTAAAGAACTAAACGGAAGTACAACGTTTACTTCCCAAAATCTTAATGGAGTATAAAACTTTTCTACGTAGTACCCCTGTGTTTTATGGTGTATCAGACCTTTGTGAAATTTATACGTTGTAACTCTAAGCTTTCTAAATGTAGCACAAAACACCCTCATACAAATATCAAACAGTAGATTTTGTGACTTTCCTAACCTACGGGCATTTATTTAGCCTTATCAATTGACTCAGTTTAGGTTATGATTTAAAAAAGTAAGGGTTGGGGTAGGAATTTCTATTAGTAAGAATATTTTGTATAACGTTTAAAAAGTTTAGGGATACAATGTGAAAAGTTCAAAAAGGTCGAGTACAACATAAAATTTCGTAAATACACAGGGACACTACGTAGAAAACCCAAAAAAAATGTTTAAATTTTCTAAATTTCCGAGACTTAGATTTGGATCATAATACAGATATCTGAGAAATTGGGGAAAAAAACCCAGAAATAGAGACTAAACAGGAAAAAGAAAGATCATCGAAGAAGATCCTTCTCTCCTCATATGTGGACTTGAATATTTCACAACTAAACCTTCTGCAAAAGTTGTTCTCATGATACACGTACACAAAACAATGCCTCCAATGCCTCCATTTCTTTCTATATAAAACTAGTGGCAGCAATATAACTAAGAACGTGAAACAAAGTCAAGAATTTATAAAATGTCAAGATAGAAATTAGCATAAATAATTTTTTTATTACTCTCAAGTGTAGGTTTATAAGATAAAACACGGAAAAAGACCATCATAAATAATCAGAAAATATCCATATCCAAGTTATATTTACAACATCAATGTGAAGTCAAAAACATTCCCTCGACAGAAGAAAGAATTACGAAGGGAATGATATAAGCTAACTCATGTATCATTTGAAGGCCAATACCCAATATATAGCAGCTTGGAGCAGATGAAATAGATTGAAATCAGATGAACTTGGAGCAGACTATCAAGCTGAGCTATAACAACGGAATAAGCATAATATTGATGCCGCATAAGTGTTCAAAAATCTATAAGACAAACTGAACCTGGAGCAGATTATCAAGCTGAACGATAACAGAATAAGCACAATATGAACCTGCAGAAGTGTTTGGTCAAAAATCTACCAGACAATGAGGTTAATGTTCACAACAAATACTACTCTATATCATCCATAAGTGTTTGGTCGAAGATCTACCATTAAGGTCATTGTTCACAAACAAATATGTACCTCACTCTACGCCTCAAATAATAAACGAATAAGCAGCTCATTCTGTACTCCTATGCAAGTAGAGGCAACCTGACAAATTAAGCCAGAATACCCAACAATAAGATTAGTTTGCACCTGGAGGTTAGAGATCCACAATATCAGCAAGAGCAAGTCACAAACCAATCATGAACTTGAGAATAATTGTAGAAAGTACTAGAGCACGAAGAAGCTCCATCTTAAATCAGCAGGCTACGATCTACTTTATGCCTACGAATTCAAGGTACTATCGAACACACAATATAAGGACAACTCAAAGATAACAACTTACAAACTCCACTCAGTAACCAACAAATACGAAAAGAAACCACAACCCAAGTAACCATAAAATGGAAGCATGAACCTGAAGCTTGAACCTAAAGTGGCACCAATGTCGATCAAGATCAGACATCACAAGAAACCGCCATGCACAAAAGAAGAGATACCAATATCATGAACCAAAACAAAGTTAATCCAATAAAATAAGAATGCAAGCAATGAAGTCAACGTGAAGCACAGACAGATCAGGAGAAACAACAGGATTAACATAATGAAAATACAAATTTCAGAACGATGAGGACTCCGTACTACTAAATGACACAAACTGAGACATAGATAAGCAAGCCCCGTTAAGCAGTAGACTACTGTAAACAACCAAATAACCAAGAATTCTGAAGGAAAACCTAAAAAGTCGACCCATCAAAGCAGGATCTGGGAATACATAGCTACATTTAGTCTTACTTATGCTAGTAGGCCATGAAATGAAGCATAGGGATTGAAGCAGCTGCATCACATGCATCGTATAGTATATGCAGCAATTTGAGATTTAATAAGTTACAACATAATTGAAGCAGGAGGACAAGTCTAAAATCCAAAACCCTATAAGACACACATGGCAAACCTGGAAGTTTCTGCACAAGACCAATTCAGGATGGACCTTCCAAACTGAGACATAGATAAGCAAAGCCCCGTTAAGCAGTAGACTACTGTAAACAACCAAATAACCAAGAAATGCCGAAGGAAAACCTAAAAAGTCTACCCATCAAAGCAGGAACTGGGAATCCATTGCTACATTTAGTCTTACTTATGCTAGTAGGCCATGGAATGAAGTATAGAGATTGAAGCAGCTGCATCACATGCATCCTATAGAATATGCAGCAATTTGAGATTTAATAAGTTATAACATAATTGAAGGAGGAGGACAAGTCTAATGATCTAAGAGACAACTTCATTTTCAAGAAGATGTACAGGAAGGGCTTTTTAAATTGATAAACTAGCGAGAAACTTCCACTGCTACCACATGACAACTGCGAGGTGCACCTGCCGACCAAAGATAGAACAACAATCTGCAAAAAGCCACAAATACTTGAATCTTACTGGTGTATGATCCAGCACTACAAGCCTCTCGTTACTCCATTCTGCTGCAACCCCCAATCCTAAAAAGATAATAATAACCAAAAGACAATTTTGTTGTCCGAGATGCACTAATGTCCAAGATAATGAAGCCGAAAGAAGGGCGAATATCAGAAAGAAAATCGCCAAGAAAAACAGATTCTTACAATGCATATGCTCACACGATGTCCAACAGTATGTTGTAATACTTCAAGTAACCCCTGAGAGACACTGAAGCAAGTTCACTAAGAATTATAACAAATAAATCTAAAATCTACATAAATCAAGGAACATTGAAGCAACAGATAATACCGAACAGCATGATAGTAGCAGAAGACTAACTCACAAATGGCCCCACTAGAGATAACACTATATCACCGATAAGGCATCATACACTACGTTAAAAATAAACATGTCAAAGCAATTCTTCCTTTTCACAAGGCAAAACAGGATGTTTATCGAACAACTTAAATTACAGAAGAATAGGCCTAACAGTTTATGTGCCTGACAAATATGATAGGAAAAAACCTAGTGGCAGCAATAAAAAACCTAAAAACCAATAGAGCTACTTATGTCCCAAAACCATGGTGTGTACCTAAGACATCTTCATCCCAACCGTAAGATTACATGTATCTAAAACAACTTCACCATTAAAAGTATAAGGATGATCCAGATTGGTCAATTCGAATCGAGATACACAAGACTCAGAGCAACCTACTACAAGCAACCCCAAGCAAATGTTGGCACAACAATAGACAACATAACACAGGAATGGCCATCCGAGCCACTAAGCAGAAAGTACCTCATCAACACAATATCCCAATTCAAGATGTATAACAAACTACAACAAAATCCTTCCCAATGATCAAAGACAAACACAGCAGAGATATATAACTAAGTAATAACTTCGAAATTCTTTGCCCAAGGATGTAATTGAAGTCATTTCTACCCACTCACGGCACAGATGGAACCCAAAACTTAAGAAAATTCGGCTCAAATTGACATATCTGATGCCAACAACAACCAAAGAACATAATTCACTTTCACTGCAATTTAAAAGTATTTGGAACCCCAAACTTAAATATAACTAAGAACGTGAAACAAAGTCAAGAATTTATAAAATGTCAAGATAGAAATTAGCATAAATAATTTTTTTATTACTCTCAAGTGTAGGTTTATAAGATAAAACACGGAAAAAGACCATCATAAATAATCAGAAAATATCCATATCCAAGTTATATTTACAACATCAATGTGAAGTCAAAAACATTCCCTCGACAGAAGAAAGAATTACGAAGGGAATGATATAAGCTAACTCATGTATCATTTGAAGGCCAATACCCAATATATAGCAGCTTGGAGCAGATGAAATAGATTGAAATCAGATGAACTTGGAGCAGACTATCAAGCTGAGCTATAACAACGGAATAAGCATAATATTGATGCCGCATAAGTGTTCAAAAATCTATAAGACAAACTGAACCTGGAGCAGATTATCAAGCTGAACGATAACAGAATAAGCACAATATGAACCTGCAGAAGTGTTTGGTCAAAAATCTACCAGACAATGAGGTTAATGTTCACAACAAATACTACTCTATATCATCCATAAGTGTTTGGTCGAAGATCTACCATTGAGGTCATTGTTCACAAACAAATATGTACCTCACTATACGCCTCAAATAATAAACGAATAAGCAGCTCATTCTGTACTCCTATGCAAGTAGAGGCAAACCTGACAAATTGAGGTTAATGTTCACAAACAAATATCTCATTATACGCCTCAAGTAATAAATGAATAAGCAGCTCATTCTGTACTCCTATGCAAGTAGAGGCAAACCTCTCAATCACCTCTGCCAACCCATCAAAAATTGATGCACATCCCACTGCAGTAAAGGAGTTCAATACCAAGAGAACGACTACATCGAGCTAAGTAGAAATCCTGCTGTCAGGTTTCAGCCTGATCAAGCCATTGAAACCATTCAACAACATTAATAGTAGAAAGACTAAAGTAGAGGAGAGGACGCGTCTATAGATGTGCGAGAAATAAGCCAGAATACCCAACAATGAGATTAGTTTAAGCACCTAGGGATCCACAAGATCAGCAAGAGCAAGTCAAACCAATCACGAACATGAAAATAATTGTAAAGTACTAGAGCACGAAGAAGCTCCATCTTGAATCAGCAGAGGCTACCATCTACTTTATTCCTATGAATTCAAGGTACTATCGAACACATAATATAAGGACAACTCAAAGATAACAGCTTACAAACTCCACTTAGTAACCAACAAATACGAAAAGAAACCACAACCCAAGTAACCATCAAATGGAAGCATGAACCTGAAGCTTGAAATTAAAAGTGGCACCAATGTAGAAGCAGAACCTGGCCCAGATCAGATATCACAAGAAACCACCATGCACAAAAGAAGACATACCAATATCATGAACCAAAACAAAGTTAATCCAATGAAGTAACAAGAACGCAAGCAATGAAGTCAACCTGAAGCACAGACAGAGATCAGAAGAAACAACAGGATTAACATGATGAAAAATACAAATTTAGGAACAACTACTACTTAACGAGACAAACCTCATAATCATCAACAAACCACCTGCGACTTCAGAAAATACCTAGGGGCGCGAGACAACTCTCTCTAAGGAACTCGGCAAAATGTAACTTCGGGACCAGGCCCGGGCAACTATTTACCAAAAACACAGATCTTAAATGATGGTGTGCAATATCAGTCGAGCCTGATGGTTTAAGCCTGTGGATGAGAAATTCCGCATATTTTACAATTCAAAGTTTGGCTGCAGTGGCCCTTCAAGGCAAAAATCAAGTACAAATATTAACTACTTAAAATCTTAAGTTCAGCACCAAACCTGCTACATGCTAAAAACAGATCCCCTATCATAATCCTAAGAATTAAGATCAACATGGGCCTGAAGAAGAAAACCGGGCAAGGTCAGGAAAAATACCAGGGGAAGTAAATCAACACAGCGAGAAAAGAACACTCAGCTTGTTTATACGCATAAGAAAAGCATCTAATAGTATTCCAAAAAGGTTTACCAGTTAGGATGCCTAATAATTATCATCCTAATAATTATCATCCACAATCAACAAAAAACAAGAGACAGGGTCAAAAGATCTTTAAGACAAACAAATATAAACAAAAAGTAAACCATTATTAGTATATCCACTTTACATCACCGAAGCGACTTCCTATCAACACAAAAGACGTAAACCCAAAATGAGTAACTCCCTCTTACATCAGCAGACAAAATTCCTATCAACAAAAATAAAGGATGATTCAAGTGATCACTAAGCTGTACACCACCAAGATAGATAACAAAGGGCAGTTCGTACTCGGCATATGTCAAAATAAAAGGATTAAACAGATAAGGTAATACCTGGAAGCATAAGATAATAGGATAAAAGCACAGTTCGTACTCGACATAGGTCAAAATAAAAGGATTAAGCAGGTAAGGTAATACCTGGAGGCATAAGATAATAGGAAAAATAAAAGCATAGATCTGAAGCATGTTCATCTAACATGCCAAAATAAGAACTCAAATGTCCATCACCACTACATGAAAAACCAGAATCACAAAGGAAATCCAAGTGTGTATACAACACATATATATAGATCTTAAGGGAAGAAGGAATATACACATACCAGTGATCTGCCCATTAAGGAAGTTCCTAAAAGGAGGGAAAACAACCCGACATGTACAAATAGAAGAAAATATACCAACAACACAAACCAAAATGAGAAACCAACCCGACATGTACAAATAAAAAAAAAATATACCAACACAAACCGAAATGAAGTAATCTAATGAAGTAATAAGAGTGCAAGCAATATAGTCAACATGAAGCACAGATCTCCAGATAACAACATAATTAATATATGAAAATACAAATTTCGGAATGAGGACTCCAAACTACTTAGCAACACAAACATCGTAATCATCAATAAACCACAGACGACTTCGATAAAAAAATATCATTTTGGTTGTAGTACTCTTCAAGGCAAAGACCAATTAAAAAAAATTACCAAACCTGCTTTATGCTAAAAAATATCCCCAATCATAATCCTGAGACTTAAGATCAACAAGGACCTGAAGCAGAAAAACAGGCAAGGTCAGGCGAAGTACCAGGGCAAGTACATCCGCACAGTGAGAAAAGAACACTGGACTTGTTTATACAAGCATCTCATAGAATGCACAAAATGTACGTACCAGTTGCGATGCCTAATAATTATCATCTACAAACAGCAAAAACACGAGACAAGGTCAAAAGATCTTTAAGACAAACAAAATAACATAGGAAAAGAAGTAAACAAATACTAGTACCACCACTTCACACCACCCAAGCAACTTCTTATCAACACAAAAGACTAAAACCAAAATGAGTAACTCCCTCTTACATCAGCAGACCAGATTCCTATCAACACAAATAAAGGATGATGTCAAGTGACTACTAAGCCGTACACCACCAAGATAGAAAGCAAAGGATGGTTCGTATTCAACATAGGTCAAAACAAAAGGATTCAACAGTACCTGGAAGCATAAGATAATAAAATAAAAGCATGGATCTATAGCATGTTCATCTAACACACTGAAATAAGAACTCAGAATTTCATCACCATTACATGAAAAACCAGAATCACAAAGAAAATCCAAGTGTATATTCAACACTATAAATATAGATCTCACAGGAAGAAGAAATATACACAGAGATAAAAGGACAACTCCTAAAAGAGAGAAGGAAAAAAACAATAGAACACCCTTTACCAAAGATGCAAGTCATGCCACAGACCTTGTCATAATCACTCAAGTTGTTCAATGGTGGTGCCAAGTATCTAACCAAAAATAGATCAGAACCACAGCAACGACCCGCAAACATGAGATAACCATGTGGATAAAATGAAAAAAAGTTAAGAACTAATGATAAATGAAGAGAACGGCATGCTGGCAGAATTGATTTATTGTTCTCCATCCAGCTTCTCAAATATCAAGCGAGACAACATCTGCAATCAGAAGTCCTCTAGGCTTTATACCCTCACAGTAGGCACCATCGGCAACAATGAAATGAAGGTTAATATAACAATCAATCTCAAGCGGAGCCAAAAGTACAAAATCCAAAACCCTATAAAACACATGGCAAACTGCTTCTGCACAAGACCAATTCAGGCCGGACCTACAAAACTGAGACATAGATAAGCAAAGCCCTGTTACTGTAATACCAGTTACCACCATGGAACCATCACAACATCGACAAACCAAACAACCAAGAGCATACTGAAGCAAAACCTAAAAGGTGAAAAAAAATGTAGACAGGAAAGAAAAAAAGCACCAATACTGTATCCAAAAACACACTCGTAGCAGCAAGAAGCTAACAGCTCAATCAACCAGGATAAAAAAACCAAGAAAATGTCATTCGTGCACACAAGAGAAGCCGCAAGCCAACAGATATACGATAATGACTGAAATGTACCAAAATGTTTAAATTAACAATTAAAATTCAAGAGGGTGGGATCAACACAGACTGTGCAAGATGACACAAACGACAAGAAAACTTAGTACTGTTAATCCACCAATACAAAAGCTGAAATATGTAACCTTATAATGTAATAGATGAAACGTCTGAATTCAGCATCAGGACTCTCAATAACAAAGTGGATCCATTGTCAACAAACGTTTTTGCTGTACTATGAGCTCAACCCATCAAACCAGGATCTAGAAATACACAGCTACATTTAGTCTTACTTATTTTAGTAGGCCTTGGAATGAAGCATAGAGCCTGAAGCAGCTGAATCACATGCATCCTATAATATATGCAGCAATTAGATCCTCGATAAGTTGTAACATAATTGAAAGAGGAGGATATACAGGAAGGGATTTTTAAATTGATAAACTAGCGAGAAATTCCACTACTACCGCATGACAACTGTGAGGTGCTCTCACAGAATAATTTGCTGCCAACCAAAGACAGAACAGCAATCTACAGATAGCCACAAATACTTCAATTACTGCAGCTATAGGATCCAACACCCCAAAGCCTCTCGTTACTCCATTCTGCTGCAACCCCAATCCTAAAAAGATAATAATAACCAAAAGACAATCTCGTAGTCCAAGATGCACCAACGTCCAAGATAATGAAGCCGAAAGAAGGGCGAGTATCAGAAAGAAAATCATCCAGAGAAACAGATTCTTACGATGCATATGCTCACACAATGTCCAACAGTATATTGTAACACTTCAAGTTACATATACCATCTCCAGAAGGGAGTAAATGCCCAAATATATCCCAAGCATGTGTCTCATGCCTGCTGATACCTAACTACCCAAAAATGACACATCAGTTCTAGACACCGAGCTAACTGGTCCTGGCAGAACAAGACATCAGTATTATCATATAAAAAATATATTTAAAAAAAAATGATGACTAAGGCTAATTACTTCAGAAAGCTGAATCTAAAATTAACTCAAATTATTAAGAATAGAGAAGTACAAATACCAGGAAGCTGAAGCTCTAAAAGCTTTATCAACAAACGAAATGCCCTAATCCGGAAAGCTCGCCAAAAGAAACAACACAGAACTTGTTCATACGACTAAGAAAAGCAAGCATCTATTTAAATTTACAAAACCTATGCGACAATAAATTATCAAACATTGAAATCGACATGCACCAAAAACAAGAGACAAGATCCAAGGATTTGTAAGGGAGACAAAAGTTATGGACAAAGAAGAACCCAAAATTGAACATCTCCCTCTTTAAAGCGACAAAGCAGCTTCCTATCACCACAATAAAGTAAAAAGAAGCAGATGATAAAGGTCACAAAAACATGGAAAATATAATATAAAAATAAGAGAAAAGAACCCACTGGTGTAAGGCGTGTAACCGATCTTGGAGGCGTAGGAGGAAAGCACACATCAGAAGCGTGTTCACCAATTAAGCATCTATAACCATTACATAACAAACATTCAGGTACATTCCAGGTCATGACAGCACCAAAACATTAACCAAAACACATGAGAGGCTAGAAGCGGATCACACAAACAACCAAACCTAGGCTAGCGCAAACTTGAAAGAAAAAGGGAAACTCACATTGTGCATGAAATAAACGCTTGTTTCTTGCTACACAAACTAGATCCAGTAAATCAACATTATGCATACAAGAAATAAAGAGTAACTGTGAGCCAACTTACTAATACCATACTACATATAAATATTCAAAACTGTAGAAGTATTACATAGGAACTCCAGCAGATATGGAAACCTAAATCCTATTGTTACTTCACCATTCACAACCAAACAAACTGGCATATCAAACAAACAGGCGTATTATCATACTTTAGGATAATAGAAAACTGACTACACAAAGATTGTCATAAAAATGCTATTAGTGGTTCCAGATTATCAAAAAAGATCATAAAAAAAAGAGAAACAAGGGTGATACAGCAAAGAATCGCTAACTGAACCATCAGGGCTAAAGGATGGTTGAAGGTGCCAGAGTTACTACTTCATAATCAACTGCCAAAGTGAATAAGTGATCATATCTATCCATAACCAAGACCACACACCATCAATCACTGGAACATAGAAAATAGCTTAGCATTACATTGACGAACTTACCTACACAGCCATAAGAAAATCCTACACAGCCTAAAGTAATCTCTCTTTCCCTCTCAAGCTTACCTACTACGGTACGAAAGCATGTGTTATGGCTCAAATCCATAATCAATCCTATTTCCGATAGGAGCAGTTAGACAATTGAATCCAAATTTCCCCTTTATTTTCGTATCTGTAGACTGTAATAGTGCGAAAAGAAGTTACAAGTAAAGGAACGTGAAAAGAACTCCCTCTAATCGATACAGTTTGATCAATCTATATTTCTGTCGTTGAAGTGCACCTATGATGGTGAAGCAATTCCCAGGTCTACAAAGAAAAGAATTCAAATAAAGAAGCCAGTAATCTACAAGCGAAGCAAATCGATGGAGAATAGTCTTCGACAACTCTTCGACACCGTCCCAACGCACAAGCTTCATTTATGATCATATAAAAGTAGAGTAAAATTGTATGTAATAGATCGAATTCTAAAAAAATCAAACCAAATTGATCAGGATGTATAACCATCAAAAACACCAAACCTCGGCAGACCTCGAACATCAAAATCAAAAAGCAATCAAATTGAGACATCTTCACCATAACCGCGAGATGTATACCTATCAAATTGAGACATCAAAAAGCAAATCGATTGGCAATTAGACGGAGGGCTGTTCAAGTTGCAGAAATAAAAAAATAAAAAAATCAAGACATCACTATCATCCAAAGTAATATGTACCACCATCAAACGGAGTCAGCAAAAATACTGTCTGAAAGAACAACAAACCATAATGCTCACTGGACAGAACTTGCAAGGCAAACAACAAACTTGAAACTTCTGGCAGCCACAACTTATCTCAGTTCTAAACAATATCTGCAGATAAAATCCCAATAATCTATGAGGATCGCAGGATTCAAAGGTGGCTAACAATATAATAATGCCCCTCTACTCTCAGACACCTCTTCTCAACATCCCTGAGCCACCAACTTCAACAACAGACAAAGCATCGTAATCAATATAATTACATAAAAACTATATGATAAAAATAAATAAATGATGACTAACACTAATTACTTCAGAAAGCTGAAGCTAAAATTCTCTCAAATTATTAAGAAAAGAAAAGTACACATACCAGGAAGCTGAAGCTCTAAAGCTTTATCTACAAGCGAAATGTCCTAATTAGAGTAAAAGTGAAACTAGAAAAACTCGCCAAACAAAACAACACGGAACTTGTTCATACGAATAAGAAAAGCAAGCATCTATTTAAATTTACAGAACTTATGCGGCAATAGATTACCTAACATTGAAATCGACATGCAAAAGAATCAAGAGTCAAGGTTTGTAAGGGAGAGAAGTAATATGGACAAAGAAGAACACAGCAACAAAGCAGCTTCCTATCACCAGAATAAAGTAAAAAGAAGCAGTTGATAAAGGTAAAAAAAAACATGGAAAATATAATATAAAAATAAGAGAAAAGAACCCACTGGTGTAAGGCGTGTAACAGATCCTGCAGGTGTAGGAGGAAGCACACATCAGAAGCGTGTTCACCAGTTAAGCATCTATAACCATTACATGAAACGAACATTCTGGTACATTACTTAGTAAGTAAAACCAAGAACACGCCTAAAGGGGGAAAAAGGATTGAGGAACTAACTTTCTCAAATCTGCAGAGGACCATACGACAACAACAAGGGGAATAAACATCTCCAACCAGAATCAACTATTGACAAATGACGTTAGAAAAATTCTGCTATTGTCCTCCATCCAGCCTTTTGCTCACACATCAAGGGGCATAACATCTACAACAAAAAGAACCATGGAAATGAAAACCATTTCTCCTGTGATTAAACCAACTGTCACGGTAACAATAACTACTCAATACCAGGACCCCAAGACCACCAACAACCAATCTCGACACATTAAAACCTCAAGATCACTGAAACGTGCGAAAACAACGACTGTGCAAAAGAAGCAGAACTCAAGCCTCGATAGCTAATATGTAAGGAACATCGCCATAGTGGAAAAATCAAGAAACCTGCTACTCCAAAAGCAAGAAAGACCAGAGACGCACAGATCCATCAGTAACCAAAGCGCTAACAAAAAGACTCAAAAGTAATAAAACCTCAAGGACAAGTACACATCAAGTTCGATCCATAACCTCTAAGTGATGGATGGCTCTTCAGATCACAGAATAAGATGGTTCAGAACTTCACGATCGTCCAAAGTAATATCACAGAATCAAACAGCATCAGCACAAATAGTGTCTGAAAGAAATATATACCACAAAGCTCCATCCTTGGTTAGCAAAGCCAGAAACTACTGTGTCATGCTAGAAGTTGCAAGATAAATAGCCAAATTCAAAAAAGTTCAGCCTTGAATTCTCAAGTAAGCCACAACTTATCCCTCCAAGGACTCTTTTGGTTGCTTTTGGCGGATTGCTTACTCCTAGGTTGGATCGGATGTCAACCTGTGGAAGCACCCTTTGTTACTATTGGACAAAGATTTACACATCACCCAGCAGATAAACGCCAGTAATCTATGAGTGAAAGAGATCTATGAAGATTCCAGCATAAAGGGGCCAACAGGATAAGAAACTCCTCCTACACACACAGACACCTCTTATCAAAAATCTTTGAACCACCAACTCAGAGAATGTTCATCTCATAACTCAAAGCATCCAAAACTACCACTACGATGAAATATTATAGAACATGAAGATAAATATATTAGTAGCAAATAAAACCAAAAAAATGGAGCACGTCAAGAAATAGGGGAATATGAACAGAATACACAACACCTTCTCAACCTTGCGAAAGACCATAAGATAAATGAGGGGCTAGCATCTGCAACCAACACGAGCTATTGAAAAATGACAAGAATAGTGCTTTAGCAAAATTGAGCTATAGTCCTCCATAAAGCCTTCATCTCAAACATTAAGAGGGATAACATCTGCAACAAAAAAGAACAATAGAAAGGAAAATAATTTTCCCCTTGACTGAACCACACTCTACCCCCAAACTCAAAAAGAAGCCACTAGGGACTGTCAAGTAGAAGAATTAACCTGAAGCAGCGAAAGAGTCCCAACCCCGGAGCACTATCATTCACATGCAAACCTGAATGTCTCGACACAGAAAAATTCTGGACAGAGCTAAAAGTGACAAACTGCATAAGCATATCCCCCATACTAAGGGGTATATACCTCTATGACGCCCGTCATGCCATCAACAAAGCAGTATCTCTTTTGCTGAAGCAAAACGACAAAGGTGAACTATATTTGTACGAAAGAGAATGGAAGAGAAGAATATTAAAGAAATCATAGCACAACTAGAGACTAACCAATGAGCTCAAACATAAGTACATACAAAAAAACATCCAGTAACGCGATGAACATAAGCCTGAGGCAGGAAGACAGGCTTGAATATGCACAACAAAGAGTAATTTTATAGAATCCAAATGAGCCAGCTCAAAACAAACCCCTCTGGAATAGCCTATAAACTCTGCAGCATAATTGGACCCCACAAGTACTTCAAGTAACAGATTATTAGCTTATCAACCTGATCAAACAACAATCTTGGTAACATGTACTCAGGACAAAAGAACATAATTAGAACTATAGCTAACCAATCTAAAAGGATCTTTAAGTTCTATATAGCAAACAGCAAGCGAAAACACAGGATTTCACTAACCCCTGCAACAAACCAGTATATGGCCGCAAGAGCAGAGTCCCTATCGCAGCTTGTTCACATTCCAAGTCATGACAGCACCGACACATTAACCAAAACACATGAGAGGCTAGAAGCAGATCACACAAACAACCAAACCTAGGCTAGCGCAAACTTGAAAGAAAAAGAGAAACTCACATTGTGCATGAAATAAACGCTTGTTTCTTGCTACACAAACTAGATCCAGCAAATAAACATTATGCATACAAGAAATAAAGAGTAACTGTGAGCCAACTTACTAATACCATACTCCATATAAATATTCAAAAGCGTAGAAGTCTTACATAGGAACTCCAGCAGATATGAAACCTAAATCATATTCTTACTTCACCATTCGCAACCAAACGAACTGGCATATCAAACAAACAGACGTGTTATCATACTTTAGGATAATAGAATACTGATTACAAGAAGTTAGACACGACAACGCTATTGGTGATTCCAGTAACCCAACCATCAGAGCTAAAAGAGTATTAAAGGTGCGAAAGTGAATTAAGTGATCATATCTATTCATAACCAAGACCACACACCATCAATCACTAGAACATAGAACAGGAACAATGATTTTGCAGAAATAGCTTAGCAATTACATTGAGGAATACAGCCATAAGAAAATCCTACACGGCAAGATAAATGAACTCAGAGTGTATTCGGAAATTCTTAAAAAGGAGCAGAAAAGTTCTAATTCTTGAAGTAATATCTCTTTCCCCTTCAACCTTACCTACTACGGTACCAAAACATGTGATATGGCTCAAATCCGTAGTCAATCCTATTTCCGATAGAAGCAGTTGACAATTGAATCCAAATTTCCCAATTATATCCGTATCCGTAATAGTGCGAAAAGAAGTTACAAGTAAAGGAACGTGAAAAGAACTCCCTCGAATCGATACAGTTAACAGTTACATTCAATCTATATTTCTGTCGTTGAAGTGCACTTATGACGGTGAAGCAATTCCCAAATTATATCAATAAAGAAGCCAGTATTTTACAAGCGAAGCAAATTGATGGAGAATAGTCGAATACCTAACGCACAAATTACTGCGACAACTCTTCCAACACCGTCCCAACGCACAAGCTTCAATTATGATCATATAAGAGAAGAGAAAAATTGTATGTAATAGATCGAATTCTAAGAAATCAAACCAAATTGATGAGGATGTATAACCATCAAAAACACCAAATCTCGGCAGATCTCGGACATCAAAATCAAAAAGCAATGAAATTCATAATAAACTCCAGGATATCCGCGAAAGTCGAACATCAAATCAAAATTCAATCAGGTTCGTAAAAGCTCCAGAAAAACATCATATAATCAACTGATGAAGTAATATACGCAGGAATTCGAATTCGAATTCGAACTCGAAATCTCACTCAAATCCTAATACTTCTTTCCGATGACAAACCAAGCAAAACCCTAGTATTAAGCGCAAAATCCAAGAGCAAATTCCAAGCACGAAGATGATGACCAAAATATTAAGCGCGAAAATTGACAAAGGTATGAGCATATGAGGGAACCGGGGGTTCTATTTAAAGGGGCGTCAAGTCGGTTAGGACGTCACGCGGTTAAGATTTGTAATTTTGACGCGGTTAATTATTGTAAATTTCACGCAGTTAATTATTACGAATTTGACTCGGTTTCGGATAGTCGGTGGGTTGATAACTTGGAATTTTTTCCTTCAATAATGCTAAAATGGGTATTAATTCCTGAAATGTGCCGAAGTTTAAATTAATTCCCTGGGTACCGTCCACGTAGGACGGCACGCGAGAATTTTGTTTTTTTAACAAAACCGCTACTCCAAGTAGCGGTTAATACCAATAATGTAAAGTTGACCGCTACTTCAAATAGCGGTTATATGATGTCCCTAAGACAAGTTATAAAAGACATGCATATAAACCGCTACTTCAAGTAGCAGTTAATACCAATAATGTAAAGTTGACCGCTACTTCAAATAGCGGTTATATGATGTCCATGAGACAAGTTATAAAAGGGATGCATATAAACCGCTACTTGAAGTAGCGGTTTATTATGAAAAAAAAAATTTTTTTTTTTTTTTTTTTTTGTTTCACATAAACCGCTACTTCAAGTAGCGGTTTTGCCTAGTAAACCGCTACCCCCAGTAGCGGTTTTACCCCATATACTGTTTTCAAATAACTTGAAGTTAACCGCTACTCTGAGTAGCGGTTTGCTTTGAAAAAAACAAATTTCTGGCGTGCCGTCCTACGTGGACGGTATCCATGGAATTAATTTGAACTTGGGCACATTTTAGGAATTAATACTCATTTTAGCATTATTCAAGGAAAAAATTCTGATAACTTGATATAGGTTTATTTGACCTTTTCCTTTTTTTTTTTTAAGGTGTTCTTTTATTTTATTTTATTTTACTAGTATGGGTGGCTGGACAAGTGGATAGACCAAGAAGTTAGAGCTCTGGTTTTGGTAATATAACTCGTATTTTGGCCCGGGCGGATTAGTATTATTAAATAATATTGTTATTCATAAATTTCATAATTGTTTTTATTAGCTTTTCGTAATTTTTTGTCAAGTGCAAATTGGAAAAAGACTTCATGACATGATAATTTGTTTTTAAAAAAACAGTTTTTTCACCAGGTACCCCTGTGGTTTTACAAAATTCATGGGGTACTCCTATTTTTTAAAAAATGCACCAGGTACCCTTACTATTTCATTAAAATGCATGAAATGCCCTTAATTACTAACGGTGTCAAGTTTTCGTTAATTTTATTTACCATTTTGCCATTGTTAATCCCTAACCCTAACCCCCTAAACCCTAACCCCCTAAACCCTAAACCCTCGTGGAA